>JAXIVH010000002.1:16155427-16157927 GCA_036785325.1 Urophycis tenuis | reverse complement strand
AGAAGGAGTTGGCCCCCTCGGACAGCAGCGCGCTGTAGGCCTGGCACACCAGACGCTGCTTGTTGTACTGCGGGACCAGGGGCAGGGCCAGGGTGCTGCTCACCGACACCCCCCCGAACACGGCCCTCCTGGGGGGCTGCTCCTCCCCCGGGAACCTGGGGGGACACCGGCGTGAGGCCAGGGGGTCTGAGGAGAGCTCTGCTGTTGGACAGCCAAGGGTCTGTGGTCCTGAGGAGGACCTTCACCTGAGGGCCCCCAGGCTCCAGGAGACGTCGGCTTTGGGGTTGCTGCTTCCAGACAGACACTGCAGGTCGAGGGTCTGCCCAGCCCGCAGAGTCTCCTGCTGGGCCACGATCTTCATACTCACTGCCGTAACTGGAGGGATCATTCATCAGAGGAGGGTGACTCAGTACACAACACGTTGATGGACAGAATCACTCACTATGTCCCAGCATCACGTGAGACCGAGCTCCGTACTGGTTGAACAGCTGCTGCTGGACCTACACAGAACCTGGAGCTTGGTCTCAGCTGAGACACGCCTCCCCGCCTCGTTCTGGGCATCACAGCTGTAGGCGGCCATGTTGTCACTGGGCCCCAGAACCAGGGGCAGCTCCCGGGACACACCCTTATCGAAGGGCTTGGGCCCCAGCGCTCCTGACACGGGCCGGCCGTTCTGAGGAACATAACGGAGAGGAACATTTAACACACACACACACACACACGCGCACGCACACACGCACGTACGCACGCACGCACAGTCACACACACACACGCACACACATGCACACACATGCACACACACACACACGCACACACATGCACACACATGCACACACGCACACACATGCACACACATGCACACACGCACGTGCACACACACACACACACACACACACACACACACACACACACACACACACACAAACATAAATATACACAAATGTATCTCCTCACCTTGAGCCAGGTGAGGACTGCCCTGGGGTTTCCCCCGGTGGAGAAGCAGACCATTCGGACCTTGGTCCCGGAGCGGAGGGGCTCTGGGGGCGGGGCGGTCAGCCACACCCTCAGAGGAGGGTCTGGAGAAAAGCAACCAGGGGGGAGACCGTTTGAGTGGATCTGAACAGAATCATCACCGCCGTGATCTGTCCTGAGCGCTGCTTGGTTCACAGTAACATCTTCCAGCTCAAACACAGCAGGGAGCATCATGATGGCCTCTCGTGATCCACACCAGAACCACAAGCCGAGGAGATGGTCCGGTGTGTCCTCACTGGAATAAGACCCCAGCAGTACTGCGTGGTGGAGGTGGGGTACGTACAGAACACGGCCAGGTTCTCCGTCACGCTGTGGGAGAAGCGGGTTCCCGGGTTGAAGACCTCGCAGCTGAGCGGGAGGCCGTTGTCCTGGCGGGAGACCAGGTGGGTGAGGTTGGAGGTGGTGCTGGAGCCCCCGTGCTCCGCCTGCAACACACACACCACGCCTTAGCTCGCCCCGCCCGCTCGGCTTTGTGGAGCAAAGATTGAAATGAATAAATGAATGAACGAATGAATGGACCCGGGAGGAAAGCACGCTGCACTGTCTGGAGGAACACAGATGGCAAATTAGCAGCAGAAATAATTGATGTTTTTCTACGGTCGGTGCTAAATAAACACATTACCAAACGCTTTCTGTTTGCACGCGGTGATACATTGAACGTTCCACAGCTGTCTACAGCGGCCAGGTCCACGCCACAGCGCAGGCTATTAGTGCTGGGATTGTGGTGAAAGCCATCAGAAGACCAAGCAGGAGACCCGACAGAGGTGTCTGTCTTCATTAGTCCTGCGCCCACGTTTTAGGCAGCCTACGTTTTAGGCAGCCTACGTTTTAGGCAGCCTACATTACAGGTAGCCCACGTTACAGGTAGCCTACGTTACAGGTAGCCTACGTTACAGATAGCCTACATTACAGGCAGCCTACGTTACAGATAGCCTACGTTACAGGTTGCCTACATTACAGCCTCCAAATAGAACACACACAGTATTGTCTGAGATCAAATGAAGACGCTGCCTCCTGATGAGTAAAGATCTCGTGTGTTGTTGCCACCATGCCAACAAGCACTGGGGAGGGAGGCGAGCGGCACAATGTTTTACTTGATGAAGCTGATTCTTTAGAGAACGCTTTGACCACATCTCTACAGACTGCTCTGACCACATCTCTACAGTCTGCTCTGACCACATCTCTACAGACTGCTCTGACCACATCTCTACAGACTGCTCTGACCACATCTCTACAGACTGCTCTGACCACATCTCTACAGACTGCTCTGACCACATCTCTACAGACTGCTCTGACCACATCTCTACAGACTGCTCTGACCACATCTCTACAGACTGCTCTGACCACATCTCTACAGTCTGCTCTGACCACATCTCTACAGTCTGTTCATGGACAAGTTGCTTTATCTCTCAACGAGGTTGTTCAGAATACACAATTTTGTGTATTTTTATTTAACTGAATTTGATTA
>JAXIVH010000002.1:16140427-16150427 GCA_036785325.1 Urophycis tenuis | reverse complement strand
GGTGGGATTCTGAATGACTCCATGAGGGGAGGTGGGATTCTGAATGACTCCATGAGGGGAGGTGGGATTCTGAATGACTCCATGAGGGGAGGAGGGCTTCTGAATGACTACATGAGGGGAGGTGGGCTTCTGAATGAACACATGAGGGGAGGAGGGCTTCTGAATGAACCAGGGGCTTATGGGCAATAAAGATCAAAACAACAAGGCAGGCCATTCTGAACCACAAGGGAATTCCTCAAATCTCTTTAATAACACAAACGTAATATTGAATGAATTTATGAATGCAGTATATCAACTCATCGTGGAAATAGGTTTTTAAATGCAGGGAAATAAATACTGTCAAATACGATTTAAGTTGTCAAACGTTAAGTATATAGATATATCATAATGGATACTTGTTGAGCCTGTATACAATAGAAACAGATTAGCTCAACATATTTTCCAGACTGCTAAGAAAGATCAATGAAAACCAAATCCTTTGAACCGGGTGCAGCAGCAGCAGTGTGGAGATCAGGGCCGTTCCTACCGTTCTCAATGAACATGCAACTGTATCACAAATAGGCCCACTCCTAAGATTGTCACAAAACAATGAATTAGCGAATAAGAATGCTGTTTCTGGAGCATATCAACCCAAGCCAAGTACTGTTTATCTAAATCCAGCATCTTTCATTATTTGTTGCATGTTCAAATGTCAAAGGAGGTGGAGGAATCTGAAACCACTGAGTACATCTCCTCAGGACTAACCCTAGTAGTACTTACAGTACTAACACCAGTAGTACACTAACCCTAGTAGTACTCACAGTACTAACACCTGTAGTACACTAACACTAGTAGTACTCAAAGTACTAACACCTGTAGTACACTAACACTTGTAGTATTCACAGTACTAACCCTAGTAGTACTCACAGTACTAACACCAGTAGTACACTAAACCTAGTAGTACTCACAGTACTAACACCTGTAGTACACTAACCCTAGTAGTACTCACAGTACTCACAGTACTAACACCTGTAGTACACTAACCCTAGTAGTTCTCACAGTACTAACACCAGTAGTACACTAACCCTAGTAGTACTCACAGCACTAACACCAGTAGTACACTAACCCTAGTACTACTCACAGTACTAACACCAGTAGTTAATTAACCCTAGTAGTACTCAGAGTACTAACACCTGTAGTACACTAACACTAGTAGTGCTCACAGTACTAACACCAGTAGTACTCACAGTACTAACACCTGTAGTACACTAACCCTAATAGTACTCACAGTACTAACACCTGTTGTACACTAACCCTAGTAGTGCTCACAGTACTAACACCAGTAGTACTCACAGTACTAAAACCATTAGTGCACTAACCCTAGTAGTACTCACAGTACTAACACCAGTAGTACTCACAGTACTAACACCTGTAGTACACTAACCCTAGTAGTACTCACAGTACTAACACCAGTAGTACTCACAGTACTTACACCTGTAGTACACTAACCCTAGTAGTACTCACAGTACTAACACCAGTAATACTCACAGTATACTCTCATGGTGAGGCTGGTCTCGGTGGGTTTGTTGGCTGCAGTGTTCTTGGCGAGACACGTCAGCAGGCTGCCGTCGTCTGAGCTGTGAGCCAGCACTCTGCCTCCACACACACACACACACACACCCACACACGCACATACACACACAAACACACACACACACCCACACACGCACATACACACACAAACACACACACACACACACACACACGCACATACACACACAGACACACATACACATACACACACACATACATACACACACACACACACACACACACGCACATATACACACAGATACACACACACATACACACACACATACATACACACACACACACACACACACACACACACGCACACACACGCACATACACACACAGATACACACACACATACACAAACACATACATACACACACACACACACACACACACACACACACACACACACACACACACACACACACACACACACACACACACAGATACACACACAGATACACACACACATACATACACACACACACACACACACACACACACACACACACACGCACTCATTTTGCCCTGTGTAATATTAATATTGGTTTGACCCGGTCATATTTCTAAGTGATTTGTGTTAATGTCTACCCCTCTGTTAAAGTGTTGATTTAGTTAATTGACGTCTGTGTTTGATTGGTTGAATGTGTGGGTGTGGTCCCTGTGGGTTGGCTGGCAGCTTGACTTACAGACCAGTGGTGGACACACAGGCTCCGCCCCCTGTGTGAGTGGTGTGAGTGACACTGGCAGCTTGGGGGCGGAGCCTGGGGTGAGCTCCACGAGGCGGTGACCAGCCGGTCCTATCAGACTGTCTCATAATGTTTATTGAGGCTTTGCGTCTGTGAGCTGGATTTAGTGTGTAACTCATTTGTCATCCCTACGCACCGACTCCTGCTTCAAGCTAAAACAAATGCATCCGTGACCTTTGCTCACAGATGTTTCTGCCATGTGAGCAGGAAGAAAAAGGAATATATCTTCACCTCCACAGCAGTGCCTCAGTATCATGTTATCTCTGGAGATGAGCTCATTATGTTGGAAATAGAGGAGCCATCCAGGATGAGACTAATATACAGCCCTGCATATATATATATATATATATACAGTATATATATATATATATATATATATATATATATATATATATATACGTATATAGGCACCTGGTGAACCAGCAAGGATGGATCTGTCTTGCCACTGAGATGTAATTGTGTGGCTCTGACAAGGTAATTTAATCACCAGGGAGCAGCTAACAGTTGACTAGCATTGTCCTCCACGCACTAAGACAGAGGGGAGATGAAAGGGAGAGAGAGGGCCCCAGAGTGGAAGAGGGGGGGAGACAGAGAAACGGAAAGAGAGAGAGAGAGAGAGAGAGAGAGAGAGAGAGAGAGAGAGAGAGAGAGAGAGAGAGAGAGAGAGAGAGAGAGAGAGAGAGAGGTGGGAGAAGGAGGCTGTATCTGTGGTGGGTGGTGACCACGTACATTACTTCAGTGCGTGTGTTCCAGAGCTTCTCCTTGGAGCCGGCCGTGGTGAGAGACTCTCCGGCCAGCAGCTCCACGCCAGCTAGATGCCAGGAGAACGTCTCACAGTTAATGTGCTCGTGTCTTCATGTGTTTGGAGAAGTAGAGATGGGCTGGGGGATACTGGCCAACCGTGTAGCAGACGTATTGTATAGCAAATACATCACTGCACACTACATTTCATACATACATTTTCAATGAATAACATGTTTTCCTTGATAGTCACTGGCCCACATGTCAAGTGCCTGCACAGTAAAAGCTGATGTAGATGATGCCAGACTCCAGTGAGGGCTCACCTTTAAACATCTGGATTGTGGCCTCTGGCTTGGCGTCCGGGGCGATGCAGACCACCAGGTACCTGCTCCCCGCCACCCAGGGCTCGGCCCGGTCCATCACGAAGTACGGCTCGGAAGGCGGAACTGTGTGGAAGAACAGCGGGCGCCGGCACCACAGAAGGCTTTAGAATACATTGGTTCTGCGCTGAGTCTGGCTCCTGGGGTGACGTGACGTGCCAGGAGTGGCTGTCAGCTGGGGAGTGATTAACTGTCTGGCCGTGTGACGGGACTGGAGTTTGACAGATTCTAAGTACACAGAGGAATACGATGAAAGGGGAAAGCCAAGCCTACACTAACCTATCCTAAACACGTGTCTTATGTGATCACGCTGGAGAAGGGAGCAGGCCTACTCTCCAGGGCTGATCAAAGGCAGGTCTTCATTCGACCGTAAATCAGGAAATCAGAATCCGGGGGGAAGTAAATAAATAAAGAAATGCGCAGAGGAGCGAGACATTCCTTGGCAGGGAATTTAAACGCTGTCAGAAACTGATCATCAAAGAGATTTCAGGAAATCCCTTCTTCACGAGATGATTAAATAATCCACGCACGTTCCATCAAACCTAATAGAGGCCAGACATATTTAAAGATCTCAGAGTCCGAGATGTCATCAGCTGTCATTTTCACTCTCACGTCAGCCCTGGGTAAGCGGGCAGCAGCACAGCGTTGAGAAGAACAGCGAGGTTCAGAGCACAGAGCTGGAGAGCAGAGCCATGTTAAGGCTGGGGTAGGAGGAGCCTGCAGGGGGAGCCCCGCCCCTCACCTCAGGCCTCCCCCCAAGGCCACGCCCCAGAGCGTGTGAGGTCTGCCCGGCAGCGTGGAAGACTCCGGTCCTGCGCTGTGAGCGCACAGGTAGGCTGCACGCAGGTAGAGAGCCAGACAGGCAGGCTTTAGGTAGGCTTTAAGTAGGCTTTGGGTAGGATTTTTGTAGGCTCTAGGTAGGCTTTGGGTAGGTTTTAGGTAGGCTCTGGGTAGCCTTTGGGTAGGCTTTATGTTTATCAGAGGGCTGCAACAGTCGCTGAAGCCGGATTTGTGTCCTTTTTGTGAGTATTAGATTTTCTGAACGCTGTCAGGATGTAAAGAGAAAAGCAAATATGAAGCTTCTGGTGTAGATTGCCTACGCTGGCTGTAAAAAAGCAGAGCTATGTTCAGAAAGCAGAGATATGGAAAGGCTGCTTTTTTTTTTTGCAAACCACAAAGCCTGCTTGGGTTTTTAAAGGCAGAAAAGTTGGACACAAAGGCGTCTGAAACAGAGGAATGCAGGTGTTTGACAGATGTGGTGGGACAAGGTGCCAACTGAAATGTAGAGCACTAGCTGTTAGACTGGAGTAACAAAAAAGAAGTACCAGGGAGTTTGAAAGGCAAAAGAGAGCCACATATGTGGTTATCTTTGGTAATAAACCTATTCGGCGCATCCTCTGCCTGGATGTACAACTCGTTTTTGCAACATCTGCTACAAATGCTGTCATATGCTATCATAATTACACTCAATTAGCAGCAGGGAGCAGAGCCCGGCCACGGCCCACCAGTAGGAGGAGCTGTTGCCCAGCCGGGCTCTGGGCTCCCGGGGGCTGAGACAGATGAGATGTGGCTGCAGCTTCAAACTGATTTAAAGGAAGCAATTGAATGTGTGTGGACTGTGATGGGTTACCCAGAGATCTGCAGCGGCGCACCCTACAATAATGAGATGCCCCCGCCCTCCGCCTCCATCCTCCGCCTCCACCCTCCGCCTCCACCACCACCCAGACATCCACCGGCTGCGCGGCTATTGGCCCTAAATCTGGGCGGGGCCCACTGCGTTCACATGGCCCCATCACTTGTTGTGCGTGAGGAATGTCTGCTGAGCTAACAAATGTCCTCCAATAAGATTAAGGATACGTTCAAAATGAGGCTCGGGGATGTGATCAATTTAGTTCTTTTAATTTACTTTTTGCTTCTCAGTCTCATGCTTGCCTGCTTTAACCATCTCCTGCTCACTCAATCATCACCGCAGCA
The DNA here is from genome assembly GCA_036785325.1 of Urophycis tenuis. Lineage (NCBI taxonomy): Eukaryota > Metazoa > Chordata > Actinopteri > Gadiformes > Phycidae > Urophycis > Urophycis tenuis. Next base: position 16,145,008 of record JAXIVH010000002.1, on the reverse strand, counting down.
CTAGCCCTCCACTAGCCCTCCACCAGGCACCAGGCCCTCCACCAGGCCTCCACCAAGCCCTCCACCAGGCCTCCACCAGGCCCTCCACCAGGCCTCCACCAAGCCCTCCACCAGGCCTCCACCAGGTCTCCACCAGGCCTCCACCAGGCCTCCACCAGGTCTCCACCACCAGGCCCTCCACCAGGCCTCCACCAGGCCCTCCACCAGGCCTCCACCAGGTCTCCACCAGCCCTCCACCAGGTCTCCACCAGGCCTCCACCAGGCCCTCCACCAGGCCTCCACCAGGTCTCCACCAGGCCTCCACCAGGCCCTCCACCAGGTCTCCACCAGGCCTCCACCAGGCCTCCACCAGCCCTCCACCAGGCCCTCCACCAGGTCTCCACCAGGCCTCCACCAGGCCCTCCACCAGGTCTCCACCACCAGGCCCTCCACCAGGCCCTCCACCAGGTCTCCACCACCAGGCCCTCCACCAGGCCCTCCACCAGGTCTCCACCACCAGGCCCTCCACCAGGCCCTCCACCAGGTCTCCACCAGGCCTCCACCAGGCCCTCCACCAGGTCTCCACCAGGCCTCCACCAGGCCCTCCACCAGGCCTCCACCAGGTCTCCACCAGGCCTCCACCAGGCCCTCCACCAGGTCTCCACCAGGCCTCCACCAGGCCTCCACCAGCCCTCCACCAGGCCCTCCACCAGGTCTCCACCAGGCCTCCACCAGGCCCTCCACCAGGTCTCCACCACCAGGCCCTCCACCAGGCCCTCCACCAGGTCTCCACCACCAGGCCCTCCACCAGGCCCTCCACCAGGTCTCCACCACCAGGCCCTCCACCAGGGCCTCCACCAGGCCCACCTGGTTCACTCCTGATTGGGGGGGGCACTGTGGCGACCTCAGGTAGGAGGTTAGTTTAGGAAGGTGGGCTAGGTCGTAGGATGTTAGGTAGGATGCTGGTTAGGTAGCAGGCTGGTTCAGTAGGAGGGTAGGTTAGGTAGTAGGCTGGTTAGGTAGGTTATGTAGCCGGCTGGTTCGGTAGGAGGGTAGGCTAGGTAGTAGGCTGGTTATGTAGGAGGGTAGGCTAGGTTGTAGGCTGGTTAGGTAGATTATGTAGCCGGCTGGTTTGGTAGGGGGGTAGGCTAGGTAGTAGGCTGGTTAGGTAGGAGGGTAGGCTAGGTTGTAGGCTGGTTAGGTAGGTTAGGTAGTAGGCTGGTTAGGTAGGAGGGTAAGTTAGGTAGTAGGCTGGTTAGGTAGGTTAGGTAGTAGGCTGGTTAGGTAGGAGGGTAGGTTAGGTAGTAGGCTGGTTAGGTAGGTTAGGTAGGGGGCTGGTTAGGTAGGTTAGGTAGGGGGCTGGTTATGTGTTCATCACGTCCACTCAGCCTTGTGGTCCTAATCAGTCCCACCTGATTCCCTGTTCTGCTGTAATGAAAATCTTCACACACACACACACACACACACACAGACACACACACACACACCCAGCTCAAAGCGGTGACAGCCACCATCACATGTGTGTTCCTAGTTTCCAGTCTCCTCTTCATCTCTCTGCTCACACAACGTGGAGATACACTGACTAACACACACTAATGCATAAACACATGTAGTGACTTGTGCACACACACTGAACAAGAGCAGCACAGTGATACACACTTTTAGATGTAGGATACATCTTGGAGAGAGAGAGAGAAATATAGGAGGAGAGAGAGAGAAAAGGAGAGAGAGTGAGAGGGCGGGAAAGAGCGAGACAGAGAGTGGGGGGAGGAGAGAGAGAGAGAGATAGAGAGAGGGGGGGAGAGGGAGCCAGTCTAATGGTTTGGAGCGATGCAGGCGTGCCAGGTGTGTGTGTGTGTGTGTGTGTGTGTGTGTGTGTGTGTGTGTGTGTGCGTGTGCGTGTGTTATTGTCATGGTTACCTACAGCTACTTGATCTGCCTACTGCCCTGATGCTCCACAGGACACAAACAACAAGAGAGGTTCAGTTATGTTGCACCAATAGGATGTTGTTGTTGTTGCTTTGTGTGTGTGTGTGTGTGTGTGTGCGTGCGTGCGTGTGTGTGTGTGTGTGTGTGTGCGTGCGTGCGTGCGTGTGTGTGTGTGTTTCCTCCCCTCTCATCACGTCCCTGCGTCAGGTGATCTCTCTAGCATTAGTGGTGATATCTCTCCACCGACCCTGCAGTCCAATCAGACGGCCAGCCTGACGCGTTCCTCTCTGTCCTCTCATAAAGCCTTCATGTGTGTGATTTGATGCAGGGCTTTGATCGCAGGACGCATCCACGCGTGACCGGTCGGAGATGTGCTCCACCCAAAGCGGCTCTGCGCGGGTGGAGGGGACTCTGCTGTGGAAGATGGTGGCAATTTCGCAGCTCCCAAACGAGCACTACCAGGAGATGGTTCTGATCAGCTCATTAGGAGAAGCTCTGGGCGTGTCAGGTGCTGGATCAGTGCATCTACCAGGGTGCTGTACAGAGGGAACCGTTAAAGCTGCTGTAGTCTTGGTGTCTCTGTTGTTGTGGTGGTGTTTTCACTCCCTGCTCACATTGCAGTGGAAGGGTGGCGAGGGATGGGCAGCTGCAGACAAAGAGCCCAGACAGAGAGGTGGAGGCACAGCTGGAGGAGATGCTCAGGGTGCTCATGCTACATGTTCTCTTATATATAGGAGATGTATGAGGTGATGAGGTGATGAAGCGATGAGGTGATGAGGTGATAAAGTGATGAGGTGATGAGGTGATGAGATGATGAGTTGATGAAGTGATGACATGATGATGCAATGACACACATGATGATGCAATGACACAGAGGTGATGACACGACGCAATGACACGATAAAGTGATGAAGTGATGAGGTGATGAAGTGATGAAGCGATGAGGTGATGAAATGATGAAGTGATGAAGTGATGAGGTGATGAAATGATGAAGTGATGAAGTGATGAGGTGATGAGATGATGAGGTGATGAAGTGATGAAGAGATGAGGTGATGAAGTGATGAAGTGATGAAGTGATGAGGTGATGAAATGATGAAGTGATGAAGTGATGAGGTGATGAAATGATGATGTGATGAAGTGATGAGGTGATGAAGTGATGAAGAGATGAGGTGATGAAGTGATGAAGTGATGAAGTGATGAGGTGATGAAATGATGAGGTGATGAAGTGATGAGGTGATGAAGTGATGAAATGATGAGGTGATGAAGTGATGAAGAGATGAGGTGATGAAGTGATGAAGTGATGAAGTGATGAGGTGATGAAATGATGAGGTGATGAGGTGATGAAGTGATGAAGTGATGAGGTGATGAGGTGATGAAATGATGAGGTGATGAGGTGATGAGGTGATGAAGTGGTGAGGTGATGAAGTGATGAAGTGATGAGGTGATGAAGTGATGAGGTGATGAAGTGATGAAGTGATGAGGTGATGAAGTGATGAAGTGATGAAGTGGTGAAGTGATGAAGTGGTGAAGTGATGAAGTGGTGAGTGTGGGAGTGTGGCCTGCTGGGCTGCAGGTGTGGCTCTCTATGACACGTTCACACACCAGAGGCCATTCAAACTCACACAAAACCTCACCCCCCACCTCCCCCCACCTAACCCCCCACTGTCTGGTCCACCCTCCGTCACCCCCGCCTGTATCCCCCCCCATGTCAGAAAAACCTGCTCTCTTCCCAGAGGTCTGCTGAGTCGCCAGGCAACCCCCCCCTCTCTGGAGCCCCAGTGAAAGCCCAGCATAAAGAGTTTCTCCACGGCCGCGAAGAGAGAGGGAGCATGAAAGAACGGAGAGGAAGAAATTTTGCGATGGAGAGAATGGGGAGAGGGGGGGAGGGGGAGGGGGAGAGGAGCGGGGGAGCGGGGGGATAAATGCACTGGGCCCTGAGAAGAAAGCTTCTTTAGACTCTCTTCATCACATGTGGCCACACTCCCACCAGAGCGAGAGAGAGAGAGAGAGAGAGAGAGAGAGAGAGAGAGAGAGAGAGAGAGAGAGAGAGAGAGTGACACAAATAATAGAGACAAGGAGAAGACAGACAGATTAATAGCTGCAGAAATAGATTTAAAGATATATAAGATATATAGCTACTGCATGTATTCCCTGATAGATCCGTGGATGGATTGATAGAGAGAATGAGAGGGAAAGAGAGAGAGCTGAAGAGAGAGAGAGAGAGAGAGAGAGAGAGAGAATAGAGAGAGAGAGAGAGAGAGAGAGAGAGAGAGAGAGAGAGAGAGAGAGAGAGAGAGAGAGAGAGAATAGAGAGAGAGAGAGAGAGAGAGAGAGAGAGAGAGAGAGAGAGGGAGAGAGAGAGAGGGAGAGAAAGAGAGAGCTGGTGAGAGAGGGAGAGAGAGAGAGAGAGAAAGAGAGAGAGGGGGAGGGAGAGAGAGAGACAGAGAGAGAGAGAGAGAGAGAGAGAGAGAGGGGGGGGGGAGGGAGAGAGAGGGACAGAGAGAGAGAGTAATACAATTGTATGTACTTGCAAGATTCTTGCACTTCTGGGTTGTATCTTTATGGTTGAATTCACTCCGTCGTTTGGACAAAAGGATCAGCCCAATAAACGTCATGTAACGTCACGGTGGCTGTGGCAGACGAGCCCCATAATTACACCATCACTTCACCATC
>JAXIVH010000002.1:16130427-16135427 GCA_036785325.1 Urophycis tenuis | reverse complement strand
GGACATCAGAGACACGCGTCACACATCTGACAGCGTGGGCACCGTGGCATCAAGACCACCCTTTGGGGATCAAAAGGCTCCCTGCTGTGTCACCAGAGTTAACGCTGTGCGGACGATGTCACCTGACCAACCGGACGATGTCACCTGACCAACCGGACGATGTCACCTGACCAACCGGACGATGTCACTGACCAACGGATGTTGTCACCTGACCAACCGGATGTTGTCACCTGACCAACACAGCAACAATGTAGAGCAGCCTACTGAGTCCTGGAGGACTCTTCCTTTCGTGATCGAGGTTAGGGGGAGGAGACCGTAAGAGTTTTAGTTTATTTGATCACTACCTTCCTGGGCTCGGGTTAGGGTTATCTATAAAGACATATTAACATTTCAACAAACATTTAGAGTTTGTTGGGTGATACTGCCCTAGAATCCCCCCTCACCCCTCGTCTCAACAGCCCCTCAAACAAGAGTCATCCATCCCCAGGGGACCTCCTCCCCGCCTCCCCCCTCCTCCCCCCTCCTCCCCGCCTCCCCCCTCCTCCCCGCCTCCCCCCTCCTCCCCCCTCCAGCCCGCCTCCACCCCGCCTCCTCCCCCTCCTCCCCGCCTCCCCCCTCCTCCCCCCTCCTCCCCTCCTCCCCCCTCCTCCCCGCCTCCCCTCTCCTCCCCTCTCCTCCCCCCTCCTCCCCCCTCCTCCCCGCCTCCCCCCTCCTCCCCGCCTCCCCCCTCCTCCCCCCTCCAGCCCGCCTCCACCCCGCCTCCTCCCCCACCTCCCCCCTCCTCCCCCCTCCTCCCCTCCTCCCCCCCTCCTCCCCACCTCCCCCCTCCTCCCCCCTCCTCCCCTCCTCCCCCCTCCTCCCCACCTCCCCTCTCCTCCCCCCCTCCTCCCCCCTCCTCCCCCTCCTCCCCCGCCTCCCCTCTCCTCCCCCCTCCTCCCCCCTCCTCCCCACCTCCCCTCTCCTCCCCCCTCCTCGCCCCTCAGGTGTCCTCACCTCTGTTGGGGTTCCCCACCATGCTGTAGCGTGGGAATCCCGGCAGGTTCCTCTGAGGTCCCAGGAGGAGGCCGTCCTTCACCCACTGCACCGGGCCCGAGGCCCGCAGGACTCCGCAGCGCAGAACCGCCGTGGAACCATGCGCACCGTCTGGTTCCGTGGCTCCACCATGAAGGCCTGCTGCGCCCTGACGTAGCCTGGAGACGTGTGAGTGTGTGTGTGTGTGGTGTGTGTGTGTGTGTGTGAGTGTGTGTGTGAGTGTGAGTGTGAGTGTGAGTGTGTGTGAGTGTGTGTGTGAGTGTGAGTGTGAGTGTGAGTGTGTGTGAGTGTGTGTGTGAGTGTGAGTGTGAGTGTGTGTGAGTGTGTGTGTGCATGTACGTGTGTATGTGTGTGTGTGTGTGTGTGCATGTACGTGTGTATGTGTGTGTGTGTGTGTGTGTGTGTGTGTGTGTGTGTGTGGAGTAAAAACGAAAACAGAGGGTGGAGGTGGAGGTGAGTAGGAATACAGGGGTTGATGAAGACGACAATGGCGACGATGAAGATGGTAGATTGGGTGCTCGTTAGGGCGAGAGGAAGGAAACAAAGCAGCAAGAAGGCCGACTCAAAGGGAAGACGCGGCGAGGGCGGGGGAGGGACGTCACCAGGCCCGGGGGACCCAGATCTTTGTGAGACTCTCCCTCCATTGTGCCACAGTCGTTAGGCGGCCATATGTTCTACTGACGGGGAACCGGAGTCATACGGCCCGCAACCAGTCAATACGGTAATTAGCGTGAAGTAAACTCCCCTCCGGCCGTGGAGGCGGAGCGCCTGGCGGTGGACGGAGCCATGGGAGGCCATCTTGGATCACCTTTGGCTTTACTTCTTGTTCCTGCCCTCCTGGGGGAGGGGCCTAATGATCCATATGCTAATGTCTAATGCAGCCACACTAAAGCCTTTACTTCTCTTGTGCCTCCCCGCCCAGCGGCTGAGCTGCACTGAGGCTGAGACCGGCCTCCATCTTCTGACATCAGGACCGCGCTTATGAAGTCATTATTCGTAGGGGGGATGGTAGAATAAAGAATTCAAGTCGTTTGAGCCAAGGGCAACTGTTTAGGGCTAATTAGTAGCTCCTAGCTCCACTTGAACCTCATATAAACAACGCCCCGTAGAGCGGCAGGGCAGCATATTGTTGGCTGGCGGTTTGAATGTTGACCTTCACCGGCCAACTTGTTTGTGCACGGCATGGTCCACTGGGTCTGGAAACAAGACTGAGAGGCAGAGCCTGGCGTCAAGGCCGGCCGTCACCTCCCAGACGGCTCAAGGGCAGGGCTCGCTGTTAAAGAGAGCGCATACCAACAAGCACAACGCAAGGGGGATCTGCATGCTGTGAATGCTGGAGAACCCCCAGCCCTGGAGAACCCCCCCAGTCCTGGAGAACCCCCCCAGCCCTGGAGAACCCCCAGCCCTGGAGAACCCCCATCACTGGAGAACCCCCCCCCCAGCCCTGGAGAACCCCCCCCAGCCCTGGAGAACCCCCATCACTGGAGAACCCCCCCCCCCCAGCACCTGGAGAACCCCCCCCAGCACCTGGAGAACCCCCATCACTGGAGAACCCCCCCCCCCCCCCAGCCCTGGAGAACCCCCAGCACTGGAGAACCCCCCCAGCCCTGGAGAACCCCCATCACTGGAGAACCCCCCCCCAGCCCTGGAGAACCCCCCCCCAGCACCTGGAGAACCCCCAGCCCTGGATAACCCCCCCCCCAGCCCTGGAGAACCCCCAGCCCTGGAGAACCCAGCAGTGACGCAGCGTAGATGTTCCTAAAGTGCTGGAGTGACTTCTGAACGCATGTTTGTATGAGAGGGTGAATGCTGCCCATGGGACGCAGAATATTCACGACATCACCTGCTAAGATAGAAGTGTCTGTAGGGTAAAGTCAGATTTTTTAAAGGTAATTACCGATTGGAAAAAAGACTGAACCGTGTAATATCAATATCATCAAATTGAAGGACACATGGTAATCTTGAAAAACAATTAAGCACAAGTAATTATGAAATATGAAACATGAATAATGCATTAGTAGCCTTAGTGTGAATAGAGCAGGAAGGAATCTAACACTCATTTCCTAGCGTCAGGAGAGGAACAGTTCAAGAGGAATTTGGAAGCAGAGATGACAACAGGATGTGAGAGACGACTGCCCAGAAGTAAAGTAATGGTAACATAATAGGAGTCTAGTAATACATCCTGCATGCACGACAGGGACCATTGTATCAATGACTGAAATAGCCTCAGTGACAGGATGTGCTGTGAAGCCACTGGGTCAGTACTTATCAGTGTCTGACCCCATGAGAGCAGCACACAGATGATCTGTGTGGACCAGAAGTCCATCTCGACTGGCGTTGTTCTCCTGTGGAACACGTGAGAACACATGACATGTACATACATATTCTACACATAATTCTGTGTGTCATTTATTATGGATGTCATGTACATTAATACTTGATTCTGTAGTTATTCTTGACCCTATGGGCTGAAGTAAAGTACAAAGAATTGTGAGATGTCAATGAAATGTGAGTAGATGTTTTGATAGATAAATAAAAAGATGAATAAACTATACTTTACTCTCTCTTATTCTAAAGACATACATTGAGTGTTGAATGCTTGGTTGAGGAAAAAGCTTCAAGGCTCCAAGGAGGAGAAGCAGAAAGTTATCCAGGCACACAAATAGAGCGATCTACCAGACAACAACACACAGACACAACGTTATGCAGGCACACAAACGCACAAACCCACCTACACACCAACACAACCACAACACCAACACACCAACACACAACACACAACCAAAACACCACCACAACACAACCACAACACACCAACACACCAACACACCAACACACCAACACAACACAACACCAACACACCAACACAACCACAACACAACCACAACACATCAACACACCAACACACCAACACAACCACAACACACCAACACACCAACACAACCACAACACCAACACACCCACAACACAACCACAAAACAACCACAACACACCAACACACCAACACACCAACACACCAACACAACCACAACACCAACACACCAACACAACCACAACACAACCACAACTCAACCACAACACATCAACACACCAACACACCAACACACCAACACAACCACAACACCAACACAACCACAACACATCAACACACCAACACACCAACAACACAACCATAACACACCAACACACCAACACACCAACACAACCACAACACCAACACACCCACAACACAACCACAACACAACTACAACACATCAACACACCAACAACACAACCACAACACAACCACAACACCAACACACCAACACAACCATAACACACCAACACACCAACACACCAACACAACCACAACACCAACACACCAACACAACCACAACACACCAACACACCACACAACCACAACACATCAACACACCAACACACCAACACAACCACAACACAACCACAACACATCAACACAACCACAACACAACCACAACACCAACACATCAACACAACCACAACACAACCCAACCTGCATGGAGCACATTAATATAAACTGATAATCCAACGACTAACAAGCCATTAGTCCGACTGTTACAGGAAGCAGTATTGATAGACGGTGGGCAACACGATGGATCTGTCCTCATTAAAAGTCCTATTGTCATATATTATATTACGATATAATATATTATTTATTTGTCTGCGAGACGCCTGCTGTGCATTTTAAATAACTGCGTAATCGCTTCAATTTATCTGGTGCTGCAGTGGAACAAATAATAGTGATTTACTTAATTGAAAACTAAATATTTTCTCATCTGAATAAACAGAATGAGCAGTGGCTCCTCTGCTCTGTTGTTTGCACTCCAACAGGCATTGATAAGAATTAACTCTCACTCAATTATTTCTTACTCTCTACAAACATTTATGTATTTCAGAGGCTCGGCCGCACAATCTGAACACACAAGTTCTGGGCTGTTAAGTAGCTA
>JAXIVH010000002.1:16120569-16123069 GCA_036785325.1 Urophycis tenuis | reverse complement strand
ATCCGTCACAAACAGATTCCTCCAAGCTGCAGCAAACGGGCTGGAACCCGCTGCCGGGCCAAGCCGCCATTGTCCTCCGAGTGCCGGATAAAAGCGCAGAGCTCTGCAGAGCTGCACCAGCGGGAGGCAAGCGAAGCTTGTTCGTAAACACAGAGCCCGCGTAATCTACCCTAAACATAGCATACCCTAATAATACCCAGACCCCTAAACATAGACAAGCAGCCCTGACAGCGGTAGGAGGAAAAACACAGAACCCAATCGAAGAGAAGTGAGCGCAGCAGTGTGAGGTCCTCCTACACCAGCAGAGGCCAGCCTCCCCCTGCCTCTGCCTGCCTCTGCTGCCTCTGCTGCCTCATCACTCAGAGACACGTGGACACATTCTCACAGTCATCCTAACAAAACAGTTAAGCTCTCACCCTATCTGGCCTCTGGGTCTTCTCCCTCCATCCCAGCCCCTCGTCTCCGCCTCCCCCCTGCTGTCGCCGCGGCAACCCTGCAGGCACAGCGTCTCTCCATCCCAGAGCCTCAAAGAGACACCGCCACCTCTCAGGGGGGAGGAGAGCCTGGAGGAGAACTAAGAAAATGTGAGGGAGGAAAAGAAGCGTAGCAGAAGAAGGGCGGAGGACGTGTGGCGGGTGGGACAGTGTTTTCATGTCCCCGTCCCTCTGATGTACCAAAACAACCTGAGGCTGGCGCCGGCCGCCCAGCGGCTGATATGACAGTCGGTTTGGCAGGCTCTCTCTCGTGCACGCCGGAGACCGCGCTCCGCCTCCGTTTCCCCGCCTCCGCGGCCCGCCCTGTCCTCCCCCGATCCACCGCCATCCTGCCAGCCCCCCCCCTCCAGCATGCATGCCAAAGCGCGGCCGGCTTCACAGGATCAAACCCAGTCCCTTTCTGCCAACCATTCTGCGCATGGCGCCAGCGGCTTGGACCGGACCCAGAGCTGAGCAACTGGCACACCAGAAGACGCAGAGAGTGTTGCCCACTTCCTCTTAACTTTAGGAAATGAAAACATGGAGGGATAATAGAGGAGAATCCTCCCAGAGTTTTCCTCAGCAGCCACTAAGAGACGTGAGAAAACAATGTGGGTGAGACTCTGCAGGGGGCCCTGAGTCACACACAGGAGGAGGTTCAGAATATAGTTTTTAAATAATCATGTATTTGGATACATTTCAAATATAATTGGAATGAAAATGTGTGGATGGATCAATTCTAAGCCCATTACACATCTATACCCTTACCCTTATCCTAACCCTGACCCTTAACCTTATCGTGACCCTAACCCTTAAGCTAACCCTTACACTAACCCTAACCCTTACACTAACCCTTACAATAACGCTAACCCTTACCCTTATCCTAAGCCTGACCCCACAGCCAGCAGCCTACTAACACACACTGAGGACACAACACAACAATAAAACAACATCACCAACACAACACAACAATAACACAACAACATCACCACCACAACACAACAATAAAACAACATCACCACCACAACACGACAATAACACAACAACATCACCACCACAACACAGCAATAACACAACATCACCACAACAGCACAACAATAACACAACATCACCACAACAACAACAACACAACATCACCACAACAACACAACAATAACACCACTACATCACCATCACAACACAACAATAACACAACATCACCACCACAACACAACAATAACACAACAACATCAACACCACAACACAACAATAACACAATAACAACACAACAGTAATACAACATCACCACAACAACACCACAACATCACCACCACAACACAACAATAACACAATAACAACACAACAATAACACAACAACACAACAATAACAACACAGCATCACCACCACAACACAACAACACCACAACATCACCAACACAACATCATGATGACAACAACAGCACCACCACAACAACAACATCCACCCCACGCTTGTGTGTGAACATCCACAGTGCAGCACACACTTTGCTGTACACTTCAAAGGCACAAATACATGCAGACGATAATTCATGCTGCTGGTCATGTTCATACATGTGCACACACACACACACACAAACACACACGCACAATCACACAAGCACACACACACTAGTGGGCACAAACACCCATGAACGCACACACACAGGGCCCAGGGCTCCAGCTGACTGTGGCTGGCTGGGAGACCTTATCACAACCAGGGTATTAATTGATCTCGGTCACAGTCTAATGTGAGCGCGGGATTAGCTGAGGAAGGCATTCAGCTCCACGCCGCCCGGCAGCGCAGCGTGACCCACTAAGATGACACGCCTGCTGGGCGGAAGAGGGGCCATCAGGCTAAACTTAATCCTGGTCTCACTGTGATGCTCTGGACCACATATCTGCTCGCTGTCTATGGACCAGATATCCGCCTATTTGTGGCGTGGGGTTCAGCCAGTGGTGTCCGAACCCACGCATCCTGTGTCTTCATAGGATGGTTACACATGAAGTCTGATTCAAGAGACTGTTCATGC
>JAXIVH010000002.1:16113069-16118069 GCA_036785325.1 Urophycis tenuis | reverse complement strand
CTACATACTGTACATACTATACTACACTGCACCCTACACACTACATACTGTACATACTATACTACACTACACCCTACGCACTACATACTGTACATACTATACTACACTACACTACACGCACTACATACTGTACATACTATACTACACTACACCCTACACACTACATACTATACTACACTACACTAGATGCACTACATAGTGTACATACTATACTATACTACACCCTACGCAGTACATACTATACTACACTACACTAGATGCACTACATAGTGTACATACTATACTATACTACACCCTACGCACTACATACTGTACATACTATACTACACTACACCCTACACACTACATACTATACTACACTACACTAGATGCACTACATAGTGTACACACTATAGATGTTATACAAGTAACTACAGTATATAGGGTTGAATATACATACTATATAGATACATACTATATATATACATACTATATATATACAAACTATATATATACATACTATATATCCATCCATCCATTGTCGTAACCGCTTATCCTCTACGAGGGTCGCGGGGGGGCTGGAGCCAATCCCAGCTGCAACGGGCAAGAGGCGGGGTACACCCTGGACAGGTCGCCAGCCTATCACAGACCTATCACAAACTTATCATAGACAAACAACCATTCACACTCACATACACACCTACGGTCAATTTAGAGACACCAATTTACCTAATCCCCAACCTGCATGTTTTTGGTCTGTGGGAGGAAGCTGGAGTACCCGGAGAGAACCCACGCAAGCACGGGGAGAACATGCAAACTCCACACAGAAAGGTCCCGGGTCCCAGGTGGATTCGAACCCAGAACCCTCTTGCTGTGAGGCGACAGTGCTAACCACTGCACCACCGTGCCGCCCCATACTATATATATACTATATATATATACACACTATACTATATATATATATATATACATACTATATATATACACACTATATATATACATACTATATATAGGCCGTCTCAGTAGTCCAGAGGTCCAGGAGCTTCCTTGGTCAGGAAGTCACATCCTGTTGCAGGTCTGGACACTCCTCACTCATTGCTATTGTGGTGTTATTTACTGGTCATGTGATTGGAGCGCTGCTGTAACCTGGCAGGTCTGTGGGTTGCCGTGGGTCCTCCGCCCGGTGCTGGGTAAACAGACCGTAACCATGACCACCAGGAGGACGGCGGCCGCTTTAAGCAGACCTCTGGTTTGGGATGTACGGCACACTTGAGCGGCGATCGATGGCCTGATTGGAGCAGCTAATGAAATAAGAGGCGATGAGCGGGGCGTGTGCCAGCCACACGCCAACACCTCGCGGCTCCCCCTGGGCTGGAACAACACGCTGATGAGCCTCCGCCCAGCCAGCCACTGCAATGTTTGCCATTTTCTCTGCGCTCCGTGATTCCATCCAAGCATTGAGATTGATCCTGAGAGCTCCTGCTGGGTCCATAAGGAACATGTATAATTCAACAGCATGTACTCTCATACTATTACCAGCCCTCAGCAGCAAAATACAAATACAAAAATATATAAATATTATCCCCCACTTAGTGGACAGAACCCGGGGGCTGGGGGGGGGGGCAGTTGTTGGTGAAGTGGAGCCCAGATTGACAGAAGATACTCGTATGTTTGTATATGTATGCTTGCTTGTACTGTGTGTATGTGTGTGAGTGTGTGTGTGTGTGTATGTGTGTGTGTGTGAGTGTTGCATGTGTGTGTGTACATGTGTGAGTGTGTGTGTGTGTGTGTATGTGTGTGTGTGAGTGTTGCCTGTGTGTGTGTACATGTGTTGTATGTGCGTGTTGTGTGTCTGTGTGTGTATGTGCGTGTGTGTGCGTTGTGTGTATACGTGTTGTGTGCGTGTGTGTGTGTTTTGTGCGTGTGTGTGTGTGTGTGTGTGTGCGTGTGTGTGTGTGTGTGTGTGTGTGTGTGTGTGTGTGTCTGTGTGTGTGTGTGTCTGTGTGTGTGTGTCTGTGTGTGTGTGTGTGTGTGTGTGTGTGTGTGTGTGTCTGTGTGTGTGTGTGTGTCTGTGTGTGTGTGTCTGTGTGTCTGTGTGTGTGTGTGTGTGTGTGTGTGTGTGTGTGGGTGCTTGTCAATGTGTGCTGGTGTGTGAGCTTCTGTCTTTCTAATAAGTGTTTTCTGTCAGCCCCTCCCAGCGAGGCGGCCGCCCGGCCGGACCCTCGCAGATGGCTGAGCAGATGATCCTGCTCATCTCGCTCACCACCGTCGCCCCCATCATTCATTCATTCATTCATTCATTCATTCTGTCTGTCCGGCCGTCCCTCGTGGCGCCGCAGCGCTGGCAGCAGCCCAGGGGGGCCGGGGGGCCGGGGGGAGGAGAGGAGAGGAGAGGAGAGGAGGGGAGAGGAGAGGAGAGGAGAGGAGGGGAGAGGAGAGGAGGGGAGAGGAGAGGAGAGGAGAGGAGGGGAGAGGAGAGGAGGGGAGAGGAGAGGAGGGGAGAGGAGAGGAGAGGAGGGGAGAGGAGAGGAGGGGAGAGGAGAGGATAGGAGGGGAGAGGAGAGGAGAGGAGAGGAGGGGAGAGGAGAGGAGGGGAGAGGAGAGGAGAGGAGAGGAGGGGAGAGGAGAGGAGGGGAGAGGAGAGGAGAGGAGGGGAGAGGAGAGGAGGGGAGAGGAGAGGATAGGAGGGGAGAGGAGAGGAGAGGAGAGGAGGGGAGAGGAGAGGAGAGGAGAGGAGGGGAGAGGAGAGGAGGGGAGAGGAGAGGAGGGGAGAGGAGAGGAGAGGAGGGGAGAGGAGAGGAGGGGAGAGGAGAGGATAGGAGGGGAGAGGAGAGGAGAGGAGAGGAGGGGGAGAGGAGAGGAGGGGAGAGGAGAGGAGAGGAGAGGAGGGGAGAGGATGCAGTACAAGAAGCAGGCTGAACGGTGACCCGGGGCCCGGTGACCCCCAAGCGGCCCGCTGGCCGGCGGCCCGCTGGGCGGTGCCGGGGCTCCCTGTAGTGCCGATAAAGGAGAGGTGTGATGGTTGGACCGCTGAGCAGCCTGCAGGACGGTTCCGCAGCTCGCTGCTTTTAATCTCCGGCTACTTAGCAGGGAGACAAGGTAGCGGGTCTGAGGCCATACATCACATCTCATACATCGCATGTCATACATCACATCACAAACATCACATATCATACATCACATCGCAAACATCACATCTCATACATCAAATCTCATACATCACATTACATCACGTCATATATCACATGTCATACATCGCATGTCATACATCACATCGCAAACATCACATCTCATACATCACATTACATCACATTTCATACATCACATTACATCACATGTCATACATCACATCTCATACATCACATCACAAACATCACATCTCATACATCAAATTACATCACAGCTCATACATCACATCTCATACATCACATTACATCACAGCTCATACATCACATCTCATAAATCACATTACATCACATCTCATACATCACATGTCATACATCACATGTCATACATCGCATGTCATACATCACATCGCAAACATCACATCTCATACATCACATCGCAAACATCACATTTCATACATCACATCTCATACATCGCATTACATCACATCTCATACATCACATGTCATACATCACATTTCATACATCGCATGTCATACATCACATCGCAAACATCACATCTCATACATCACATCACAAACATCACATCTCATACATCAAATTACATCACAGCTCATACATCACATCTCATACATTACATTACATCACAGCTCATACATCACATCTCATAAATCACATTACATCACATCTCATACATCGCATTTCATACATCACATCGCAAACATCACATATCATACATCACATCGCAAACATCACATCTCATACATCACATCTCATACATCACATTACATCACATGTCATACATCACATCTCATACATCACATCACAAACATCACATCTCATACATCACATCACAAACATCATATCTCATACATCAAATTACATCACAGCTCATACATCACAGCTCATACATCACATCTCATACATCACATTACATCACAGCTCATACATCACATCGCAAACATCACATCTCATACATCACATCGCAAACATCACACCTCATACATCACATTACATCACAGCTCATACATCACATTACATCACAACTCATACATCACATCTCATACATCACATCCCATACATCACATTACATCGCACCTCATGCATCACGTATCATACATCACATCTCATACATCACGTCTCATACATCACTTCTCATACCTCACCTCTCATACATCACATCCCATACATCACATCCCTCCCGCTGGACCATGGCCAGCACTAACAACACCAGATTTGTCAACACCGGTGCTGTAAAATGGGATTTGCTGTGACAGGAGGGAATTTTATTAATATAAGAAATGTATCCCACTTAATGCTGATCCAGGCACAAAAGTTTACAGCGTTTCTCCTGCAATAAGTTCATTGTCCTGCCGCTGTTTCATGCACAGATGGATCAGACGTGACCAGATTACCAAGTCACGTTACATCTCACCTGGCCCCCTCCCGCTCTGCTGCTCTGACTGTACACCCTTTATGTCTGATCTTCTGACTGTACACCCTTTATGTCTGATCTTCTGACTGTACACCCTTTATGTCTGATCATCTGACTGTACACCCTTTATGTCTGATCTTCTGACTGTACACCCTCTATGTCTGATCTTCTGACTGTACACCCTCTATGTCTGATCTTCTGACTGTACACCCTCTATGTCTGATCTTCTGACTGTACACCCTTTATGTCTGATCATCTGACTGTAGATGTGTTAATGTGTTATTGTCTGACTGTACACCCTCTATGTCTGATCTTCTGACTGTAGATGTTTTAACGTGTTATTGTCTGACTGTAGATGTTTTAATGTGTTATTCTCTGACTGTACATGTTTTAATGTGTTATTTTCTGACTGTAAATGTTTTTAATGTGTTATTGTCTGACTGTACATGTTTTAACGTGTT
>JAXIVH010000002.1:16098069-16105569 GCA_036785325.1 Urophycis tenuis | reverse complement strand
CCTGGACCGCCAGCTGTGTCCCCGAACAGGGGCCCCTCGGTGTCTCCCCGCTCTGGACCCCAGGACCGAGGAGCCCTCAGTGAGAGCTGCTCCTGCAGAGGAGAAGGACACCAGGCTGCTCTACCAGAGGACACCAGGCTGCTCATGCAGAGGAGGAGGACACCAGGCTGCTCCTGCAGAGGAGGACACCAAGCTGCTCCTGCAGAGGAGGTCACCAGGCTGCTCCTGCAGAGGAGGAGGACACCAGGCTGCTCCTGCAGAGGAGGACACCAAGCTGCTCCTGCAGAGGAGGTCACCAGGCTGCTCCTGAGAGGAGGAGGACACCAGGCTGCTCCTGCAGAGGAGGAGGACACCAGGCTGCTCCTGCAGAGGAGGTCACCAGGCTGCTCCTGCAGAGGAGGACACCAGGCTGCTCCTAAAGAGGAGGAGGACACCAGGCTGCTCCTGCAGAGGAGGAGGACACCAGGCTGCTCCTGCAGAGGAGGAGGACACAGGCTGCTCCTGCAGAGGAGGAGAACACCAGGCTGCTCCTGCAGAGGAGGAGGACACCAGGCTGATCCTGCAGAGGAGGAGGACACCAGGCTGCTCCTAAAGAGGAGGAGGACACCAGGCTGCTCCTAGTTATCTCGTTGACACCGGGCACCTCAGTACAGACGCTCACCATGGAGAGAAACTAAGAACTGTGTTTACTTCCGAACTTTCAAGTGGAGAACAAAATCTACGTAGTCTTGAAATGGAAAATCAGATAACTGTCACACGTGTAAAAGGTAATGGTAATCATAGGAACAGGAAGATAAACAATTATGTGTATATCAGAAAGGAATGTGTTCGTGATTTAGAGCATATGGACATGAGCTTCCAGGCTTTCCAACTGAAGTACAGGATATGTGGGGTACATAATTTACTTTATATCAATCTTATATGCATGAAGAAGCACAGATGTACGTTCAATAACTACAACATAAGCCATTCCAGATGTTGTAGTTCAAATCATGTCATCTCTACTTAGCATAATAGTCCAGGAGTTCCATGTGGAGTAAATACCTTCAAAAGGATCCTATCCCAGGATATGGTTGGATGTTTTTTTTTCTTTTTTCCCCTGACCTTTAGCCAACCCAACATGGTGTTCACTACTGTTCACCATCTGAGCTCACCATGGTGTTCACTAGTGTTCACCATCTGAGATCACCATGGTGTTCATAGTGTTCACCATCTGAGCTAACCATGGTGTTCACTGGTTTCACATTTGCGCTCACCATGGTGTTCACTAGTGTTCACCATCTGAGCTAACCATGGTGTTCACTACTTTTCACCATCTGAGCTCACCATGGTGTTCACTGGTTTCACCATCTGAGCTCACCATGGTGTTCACTACTGTTTACCATCTGAGCTCACCATGGTGTTCACTGTTCTCACCATCTGAGCTCACCATGGTGTTCACTAGTGTTCACCATCTGAGCTCACCATGGTGTTCACTAGTGTTCACCATCTGAGCTCACCATGGTGTTCACTGTGTTTCACCATCTGAGCTCACCATGGTGTTCACCAGTCTTCACCTTCTGAGCTCAAGTGTTTTGACAAATAAGTGATGACGTTCCCATTTTTAATTAGTGTTATAATGAAAAATGTACCAAAGAAAGACCTTGATTAAAACAAGCAGCATGCCTAAAGCAACATGCCTATCTTGCTCTCACCTCGCCCAACCATCTCTCTCCCTCTCTCTCTCTCTCTCTCTCTCTCTCTCTCTCTCTCTCTCTCTCTCTCTCTCTCTCTCTCTCTCTCTCTGCCTTTCTCCCTTCCTCCTTTCACTGACCCTGCAGCTCACAAGCCTCTGCTCTCTCTCTTCCTATCCTACCTCCCTCTCTCTCTCTCTCTCTCACTCTCTCTTCTCTCTCTCTCTCTCTCTCTCTCTCTCTCTCTCTCTCTCCTCTCTCTCTCTGCGTTACAACAAACATAGCATGTAAGCTAACAGGAATACAGAATACTTTGTATCATGATGACTTGTACGAGTGCATCGCAAGATGTGCTGTTAAAGATGTAGAGCTGGTAGAGGGTTGATGTATCACCCATAGAGCTGGGAGAGGGTAGAGGGTATCACCCATAGAGCTGGTAGAGGGTAGAGGTATCACCCATAGAGAGGGTAGATGGTAGAGGGTATCATCCATAGAGCTGGTAGAGGGTAGAGGTTAACAGCAGGTTGTTAAAGCAGGACTTGGTTGTTGTTGAGTTGTTATCACATGGCTCTGGGACATGTACCATTATGTTCCTCAGTCATCCTTTACTCAGCATAATACCTCCTGAACGATAGAGAACTATTAATAGAGTTCGCACACCGATGCAGTCCTAGGAATCGCCCTGAAGCTGCCGGGACTAAGTACAGCTGATGTCTCCAGTGACAGCAGCTTGTGCCTCTGTCATCTAAGATGTTCAGACACTCTGCATACATTACCCCCCACCGCCTCCACCTCCTCGATCACCATCAGCACCACCTCCTCCACCACCATCAGCACCACCACCTCCTTCACACCACCACCAGCACCTCCTCCACCACCACCTCCACCAGCTCCTCCTTTGCCACCTCCTCCTCCACCTCCTCCTCCACCACCTCCTTCACCTCCACCTCCAGCACCACCAGAGCCCAACAAGCAGCACCACCCTGGCTTGTTTGTGTCCTTCCGTCTGGATGGCAGCTGTCCCACAGTGAGTCCCAGACCAGAGCTTCTGTCAGGGGTTGTTTGCTGCAGGCCTTGATTTGATGCTATTACTCTGCAGATGGAGAGGCAGGATCCAACTAGGGGAGGGAGAGGGAGAGAGACAGAGAGGGAGCAAGAGAGAAAGAGAGACAGGGAGAAGAGGGTGAAATAGAGAGAGAGATAAGAGAGAGAGTGGGGGGAAGAGGCAGAGAAGGAGAGAGAGGAGAGAGAGAAAGAGAGGGAGAGATGGAGAGAGTGCTGGTGGACAGTTCTCGCCTCAGGCCTTGTCCCGGTGGTGGTGTTGTCACAGTTAAAACATACAGAGGCAGAAAATAAGAAGGGAGTAACAGACCCCCTCCCCCGGCCTCCTCCCTCCCTCCCCCGTCTCACTCACTCTGGGTCGCCCCTGAAAAAACACAGGCCGTCTCTGATTCCTCGACAACACCCGGCTGTCTGGTTGAAGAGGCTGGAAGAAGAAACACAGACTCTCTTCAGCCAGCTGTTCCTCATTCATTTTTCCCGAGCACAGCTGCACGTGTGAATAATCCATGATTGGTCCTGTTGGGCGCAGGATCAGCGCATCAGATTGTGTTTCTGTAAAGCAACGCTGGCTTTCTTGAGCCAAGGCTGCACAGCAATGAGTTCTGCTCTTGGAGCCGGCGCTGAGGTCAAGCTCTGTGTTGCCGTGGTTTCAATGGTCACATTATGTGTCTGAAATAGGATGGAGACTAACAATCACCACCAAGTTAAAAGTCCTTGGCTACCTGTTTAGTGGGCGCAGATGTTCTGCTGCTGGTGGAACACTCCGGCTCCTTCAGTGCCCTCCTCCCTGCATCCCTGGAGCCTGAGCATGTCACCACGGTAACAGGAGGACGGACTGACAGGCCCTGCCACCGAGGTGCAGGCAGGGCTGCCCTGAACGGTAACAAGACTGGAGTCCAGGGCAGGGGGAGGAGGGGGAGGAGGGGGAGGAGCCTTCTCATAATCGCCAGGCCGTTGTCTTGACACTCTATGGAAAGTGACAGTGGACGAGTCATCCATTATTTACAGGGGCGCAGAGCTAGCTTTTATTTATGATGTATAGCTAATTTATTTAATGTTGCTTATTTATTCATAATATTATAGCTTATATTGATGTATTATACCTAATTGATTCATTATAGCGTGTATTGATATTTCTTTCTGTAACCAGTGGTGAGCCACAAGAGATCCTGGCTTCATATGAAGGCAGGCAGGAAGTCAACCATTCGAAAAAGCTGTGGCTGTGGTCTGCTTCCTGTAAGGTCTGCTTCCTGTAAGGTCTGCTACCTGTAAGGTCTGCTTCCTGTAAGGTCTGCTTCCTGTAAGGTCTGCTACCTGTAAGGTCTGCTTCCTTGATGTTCTGTTCACCACCCTGACACAAATCAGACTTTTTAGAGACTATTTGAGTATATTATTGATATTTATGTGAAGGGAATTCACATAATTGTCTTTTTAATGTTTGTGTATTGGCATTATTCATCCCACAGATAATCATCTTGAGCCAGTCATCATCCCCACAACGCTGCGTGGGGATCGTCTACGCCTAGTCCATGAGCAGGAATGGAAATACAGAAATGAGTCTGATCTCAGATCAGAGCAGCTGTGTGTGTGTGTGTGTGTGTGTGTGTGTGTGTGTGTGTGTGTGTGTGTGTGTGTGTGTGTGTGTGTGTGTGCGTGTGTGCGTGTGTTTGTGCACGCATACGCGTGCGAGTACACACACAAACACACACATGCTTGTGTGTGTGTACCCATTTGTGTGTACACGGCTGTGTGTTTGTGTGTGTGTGTGTGTGTGTGTGTGTGTGTGTGCGTGTGTGCGTGTGTTTGTGCACGCATACGCGTGCGAGTACACACACAAACACACACATGCTTGTGTGTGTGTACCCATTTGTGTGTACACGGCTGTGTGTGTGTGTGTGTGTGTGTGTGTGTGTATGTGTGTGTGTGTGTGTGTGTGTGTGTGTGTGTGTGTGTATGTGTATGTGTGTGTGTGTGTGTGTGTGTGTGTGTGTGTGCGTGTGTGTGTGTGTGTGGACATGATTTAGGAGTGCAGCTACAGCTAAGGGGCCATCAGGCCACTCTTGGCACAGAGGAGGTCCATGGCATCAGGACCAGATGCTGCTGGTGCTGATGAGGGAGTGGAGAGATGCCTCTGTACACCTGCAGTAATGTCAGCCGCTGCTGGCAGTAGGCTATCGGCTATCTGCAACGCTATCGATCTCAACTTTGGGGAATTCATACGATCCCCTCATGGTGCCTGACCATGTGAGGAGCCATCCTCGTAAGAGATGTGGCTGTTCTCCATCCCCTCTGATATATCTGAGATGTGTCCATCACAGTAATCCATACGCCTTCCTAAGCTCAGGACCTGGAGCCTCAACCCCTCCTTGACCCCCGAGGAACAGAATCCCCCCCGGCCCGTCCCCTGAGTCTCTATCATTACGCTCAGAAGCACTGGGGGGGCCCGCTTCCCAGTCCTGATGCGGGTCCACAAATAGTCCTGTAGTCCTGGAGCGCTGTGCTCCAGCAGGGCGCTCCGCCCACACAGACATCACACATTAAGGAAAACGCTGGACTGCAGATTTTTTAAAACCGGTGCGCTGGACTGATGTCACGTTATTGGAACAAGGTACAGAAGAGGGGGAGAGGGGAGAGAGGGGGGAGAGAGGAGACAGGATGGAAGAAAGGATAAGATAGGAGAGGAGAGAGGGAAGAATGAAGAGAGGAGAGAGGGGAGAGAAGAGAAGAGAGAGGGGAGAGAGGGGAAGAAGGGAGAGGGGAGAAGAAGGGAGAGAGGGAGGCGGGGAGAGGAGGTAGGAGAGAGAGGGGGGGAGAGAGGAGGTAGGAGAGAGAGAGAGGGGGAGAGAGGGGGAGGTATGCGGAGTGTGGACGGAGGACGCGGCCGCTGCCAGAAACATGAGAAGGTAAACGTCTGCTGAGTTACGAGCTTGTAGTTGCAGTCAGAGTTACGGTGGACTCAGATCAGGACCGCAGTCCACAGAACAATTACAGTAAAAGCTGTTGTAATGTTCCTGGTATGGATAACAACGTAAACCCTGGAGCCTTTAAGAGCCTTCAGCCTGACAACAAACACGACACATAAGAGAAGGATGTTGCTGTTCATTCATTCATTCACTTCTACTCAGAGGCCAGTGCCCACTTCATCGTGGGCCATTCTAAAATAACTGACTCACTGTGTGAACACACAGAGAAGCCAAGTAATATTGAACAATGTTTTATTAATACAATGATGAAAAGATTTTTATAGCATCAAATGGTAGTGAAACAGAACTCCAAGTCAACTAGTCCTTCAGAATTCACTTTTTAGAAAAATAAACGTCTCCTGCCCCTTTGTTAGATAATGAAGTCAATTTGATTCTGTTTAATATTCATTCAAACTAAACACGCGTCTAATGACACTATGAATATGTCTTCTTTCAGACTCTGATCTCTCTGCGCAGACTGAAGAACGCCTGTTTAAAGTCACATCTCTGCTCTCCGGGCCCACGCTGTTTCAAGCATAGAGAGGTGTTCGCAGATGTTGATGGTTCATTTTTAATTGACCCCAGGTCAAATAGCGACTGAAATAATATTTAGTTAAATTATTCTCCAACCCAATGAATCACATTTCCATATATCTTCACCTCATGACTTATTTATTAGCCTCTTTAATTACCATGCAAACTATGTCTTAACTGTCACCCCTTTCTCCCTCTGAACAGTTTAGTAAATATCAAACTGTATTTATTATGAATGAAGCCCCCGACACACCAAGAGTCTCTCATGGATATGAATGATGGGCTCTCAGCGCCGGCACACAGGCCTGCGCTGGCGTCTGTAGCGGCGCTGCTCTCGTGGCTCAGGTCCATCTGTGGGTCTGTGGGGAGCCGCTCCGTCAGGAGGTGACAGACTTTACACAACATCACTTATTGTTGTTTTTATTAGCTCAGCAACTGGTTGGAGACCCCCACTGTTATAGTACCACAGCTCCCACCCTGTCTTCTGTCGCTGATGAGCTCTCTCACCCGCACTTACACACACATATACACACACAGACACACAGACACACACACACAGACACACACACACACACACACACACACACACACACACACCACACACACACACACACACATACACAAACACACACATACACACACACACACACACACACACACACACACACACACACACACACACACACAACATATACACACACAGACACAAACACACACACACACACATACACACACACACACACACACACACACACACACACACACACACACACAATTACAAACATAAACGCCACACAATTGCAAACACACACACACACACAATTACAAACATCAACATACACACACATCCAATCAAAAGTTCAACACGCAACCACTGACATCACACATAGACACAAACTCGCAATTATGCAGCAACATGCATACCCACCTACACACACGTCGGCACACACACATGAAGCACACACTCACTTCCACGTGTGCTCCGTCACACTAACCTGGCTGTCTGGCAGCTGTGCAAGCTGTTCCTCACAGCAACATGTGTTTACTGGTAGGGGGCCTGATGGTGGCATTACTCCCAGCCAATGGAGGGCCGGCCCTGGGTCCGCAAACTAATCACCCTCCCCAGAGCAGCGTCATTGTGTAGAATAATAACACTGAATTAAGTGTGACACCAAGCAAAAGGCTTCATACAGCGGGAATATGGAACAGACAAAGACATCAACTGGCTGTGGGATCATGTTTATTCTGGAATGTTGTGTAGAATAATG
>JAXIVH010000002.1:16046923-16097869 GCA_036785325.1 Urophycis tenuis | reverse complement strand
TGTGTATCTGTTGTGTGTCGGGGAGGTTCAGAGTGTGTGTGTGTGTGTGTGTGTGTGTGTGTGTGTGTGTGTGTGTGTGTGTGTGTGTTAGTGTATGTGCAAGCATCTCAGTGTGTCAGCTGTTGTAAAGGAGATCATGGCCGCCCCAGCAGTCCCACCCATCTGTAAGACCAGGGGCCCTACAGGGGGCCTACAGGGGAACTATAGGGGGCCTACAGGGGAACTACAGGGGAACTACAGGGGAACTACAGGGGGCCTACAGGGAGCCTACAGGGGGCCTACAGGGAGCCTACAGGGAGCCTACAGGGGAACTACAGGGGAACTACAGGGGGCCTACAGGGGAACTACAGGGGGCCTATAGGGGAACTACAGGGAGCCCTACAGAGGGGCCTACAGAGGGCCTACAGGGGAACTACAGGGAGCCCTACAGAGGGCCTACAGAGGGCCCCTGCTGTGCTGTACCTCACCAGAGAATGCCTGTTCAACGTAGAGGCAATGTGTCCTCTACACACTCAGACAAACCTCCGCGCTACTGTGGAGGGTGAAGACACACACCCTCTGGTCGAGGTGTTGAAATACCAATAGTGTCCGGGCGCTACAATCATTCCCCGATCCCTTTTATTGATTTCAATAGACAATCACTATGTGTGCGTGCGTGTGTGCGTGTCACCACTGCAGTAAACATAGACATTCTACCTCTACCTGACTACTCTCTCCCCCACCCTGTCAGAAAGGTATTCATGTAATTAAGCTCCTAATTCTCCGTCATAGAATTGTCTGATTCAGTGGAGCCCTTTAAGGTGCGTGTCGTGAGTCATTAGCCAGCCTCAGCGTTTTTAATAAGCAATGAATCACTCAACATGTTGGCTCCCCTGTGTCTGGATGGCTGTGCATACGTGTGTGTGTGTGTGTGTGTGTGTGTGTGTGTGTGTGTGTGTGTGTGTGTGTGTGTGTGTGCGTGCGTGCGTGCGTGCGTGCGTGCGTGCGTGCGTGCGTGCGTGCGTGCGTGTGTGTGTGTGCGTGGGAGAGGGACTGAAACAGTTTGCTGAACGTGATCCGTCTGAGCAGCCAGAGAACCAGGATCAATCATGAACGTCACAGATATTTAATTGTAATCAATGTTCACAGCAGCCATGCCTCAGGACCCCAGACTGGGGGCTCCCGGCTGATCATGTTCCCCTTCTCAGGGACCCTCTCAAGATGACCTATCTTGGACGCGTGGCGCGCGTCACACACGCACAGAGACACACACACACACACACACACACGGCACACACACACACACACACACGGCACACACACACACGGCACACACACACACACACACAAAACGTGTGTCTGAACATACGGCCTCCCCGGTATGTAGCTGGAGCCTTCTTCCAACTCCTCCCGGAGCCCAGGGCCCGTCGGCCCCTCTGAGGGGAGACTCGGGCCGAGGGGAGACTCGGGGCCGAGGGGTCCGCGCTGCAGACTGGGGTTAGGACGGGGAGACCCCCCCCCCCCGGCTGAAGGGGATAATTGAGTGGAACAAATACTGCCAACAGCCGAGCTGTCCCTCACCCTTTAAGAAGAAAACCAGGCGACAACTCAGAGAAAGGGGGGGAGGTGGGGGGGGGGGGGGTTCAGCGGGCCTCTGGGGGAGGAGGCGGCTATTGAAAAGCTATTAAAGTTGCGTTTAGCAGATTGATTGGGAATGAAGAGGCCCATTAAAGTGGAAGGACGGGCACAATGGAGGCTCTCTGGCCACCGTATGTTCCCCCATTCAGGGCGGGGGGCTGTTTAAGCTCTCCCACCAAAAGAAGCATTTCAGGGAGGGAGGGGGGGAGGGGGCTTAGCACTGCCTGAATAGAACCCTCTTTATCTCCCCCCCCCTCACCCGCTCACCCCCTCACCCCCTCACCAGCCACCGCTTCCCTTCCATTCTTTGCTGAGCCACAAAGTGAGAAAAGACTGAGAGAGAGAGGGAGAGAGAGAGAGGGAGAAAGAGACAAGCTCCTTTATTTTAAACACTCCCCCCCCTCCAGAGGATTAGTTACTCTGGAGGGCGGCCATGTCTTCCAGCCAGCAGGGTTTGTAATACCCAATCTTCCGCATCACGGCAGAAACAGTTGGTACCGCTAGCCTGTGTGTGTGTGTGAGTGTGTGCCTGTGCATGCCTTCATGTGTGTGTGTGTGTGTGAGTGTGTATTTGAAGACAGGCCAGCCAATGGGGTTAGAGAAGGCACCATACTTAAACACTGTAGTGGAACAGAGGCAGGTGTCTCTGCTGACGTCCTGCTCCAGTGGATGGGCCCCCGGGGGCCTGTAATGGACTTCTGATTCTTTAACATCCATTTTTACCAAAAGCGCACCGAAGGAGCAGCCTATTCTAAGTGTGCTCTCTGTCAGCCCGCGTGGTAGCATATGGTCCCGGGAAAGAGTTAAATAAGTCATGGAGCAGCTGACATTCTCTTTCTGTGGAAAACACGTCTCCAAACATGTCACTGAAGCTCCTGGTGCCAGAAGCTCTCCAGGCTGCTGGACGCCTTGCCGTCCTCCAGCCCGCTGGGAGAAGGAGCATCACTCCCGCACCTTCGCAGTGTTTCTGCTGCGGGTGACTAACGCCCGTCTCCACAGGGAGCACGGCGTACACACCGGGTTCAACATGGCCGCGGCTCAACTGTTCTCCCTCTCCCTCCCCCACAGCTGCCCAGGCTGCCTACTTCTCCCAGCAGCCCCAGGACCAGGTGGTGGTGGCCGGCCAGGCGGTGACGCTGCCCTGCGTCATCGTGGGCTACCGGGGGATGGTCCAGTGGACCAAGGACGGGCTGGCGCTGGGTGGAGAAAGAGATCTGCCAGGTACCTAAAACACCGCCCACTGCCATACCCCACCCTCTTTACCGGCCATATCATACACTACCCGTTCACCACCACTGTTACACATCACCCCCTCACCGTGACTATCCACCCCCTCACCGTGACTATCCTCCCCTCATTGTGACTATCCACCCCCTCACTGTGACTATCCACCCCCTCATTGTGACTATCCACTATCCACCCCCTCACCGTGACTATGCACCCCTCACCGTGACTATCCACCCCCTCACCGTGACTATCCACCCCTCACCGTGACTATCCACCCCCTCACCGTGACTATCCACCCCTCACCGTGACTATCCACCCCCTCACCGTGACTATCCACCCCCTCATTGTGACTATCCACCCCTCACCGTGACTATCCACCCCCTCACCGTGACTATCCACCCCCTCATTGTGACTATCCACCCCTCACCGTGACTATCCATCCCCTCATTGTGACTATCCACCCCTCATCGTGACTATCCACCCCCTCACCGTGACTATCCACCCCTCACTGTGACTATCCACCCCTCACCGCGACTATCCACCCTCTCACTGTGACTATCCACCCCTCACCGTGACTCTCCACCCCCTCACCGTGACTATCCACCCCCTTATTGTGACTATCCACCCCTCATTGTGATTATCCACCCCCCACCATGACTATCCACCCCTCATTGTGACTATCCACCCCTCACTGTGACTATCCACCCCTCACCGTGACTATCCACCCCCTCATTGTGACTATCCACCCCTCACCGTGACTATCCACCCCCTCATTGTGACTATCCCCCCTCACCGTGACTATCCACCCCCTCACCATGACTATCCACCCCTCACTGTGACTATCCAACCCTCACCGTGACTATCCACCCCCTCACTGTGACTATCCACCCCCTCATTGTGACTATCCACCCCTCACCGTGACTATCCACCCCCCTCATTGTGACTATCCACCCCTCACCGTGATTATCCACCCCCTCATTGTGACTATCCCCCCTCACTCACCGTGACTATCCACCCCCTCACCATGACTATCCACCCCTCACTGTGACTATCCACCCCTCACCGTGACTATCCACCCCCTCACCGTGACTATCCACCCCCTCACTGTGACTATCCACCCCTCACCGTGACTATCCACCCCCTCATTGTGACTATCCACCCCTCATTGTGACTATCCACCCCTCACTGTGACTATCCACCCCCTCATTGTGACTATCCACCCCTCACCGTGACTATCCACCCCCTCACCGTGACTATCCACCCCCTCACCGTGACTATCCACCCCCTCACCGTGACTGTCCACCCCCTCACCGTGACTATCCACCCTTCACTGTGACTATCCACCCCTCATTGTGACTATCCACCCTCTCACCACAGGCTTTGAGACAAAGCCACCACCAATTCATTTAGATTTATGTTCACTTTCTCTCTCTTTGTTTGTCTTGGCCGATCAATGTCTCATTGGAAGGCGAGTGTCTCTCTACCAGTTAGTTTTACTCAAATGAAAAGTGAGAGAACAAATATTCTGCTGCCACAGACGGTGGCCTTTTAATTTGTTGTTTAGCATTTTGAGGGTTTTGGAGAAAAGGTGGATAATCAATTGACTTGTGTCACACGTTGACATTTAAATGTGTGGCCAGCAGAGGGAGAGTGGCGTTTTCCTGACCTTAGGGCCACCGTTGTTATCGTGTTCCACTTTAAAGGACAGCATGTTGCAGTCACCGCTTTAAAGCTGCTGGCAAAGACAAGGTCTGTGTGTGTGTGTGTGTGTGTGTGTGTGTGTGTGTGTGTGTGTGTGTGTGTGCGATTGTCTGTGTGTGTCTGTATGCAGGTATGTGTGTGTGAGTGCCTGTGTGTGTATGTGTGTACGTGCGTCTGTGTGTGTGTGTGTGGGTATGCATGTGTGGGTATGCATGTGTGTATATATGTGTGTGTGCCCATGCGTGTACACATGTATGCCAATGTGTGTACATGTGTGTCAGTCTGTGTGTGTGTGTGTGTGTCACTGTGTGTACGTGTGTGTCAGTGTGTGTGTGTGTGTGTGTGTCACTGTGTGCGTATGTGTGTGTCACTGTGTGCGTGTGTGTGTGTGTGTGTGTGTGTGTGTTACTGTGCGTGTCAGTGTGTGTGTCGGTGTGTGTGTCGGTGTGTGTGTCAGTGTGTGTGTCGGTGTGTGTGTTCATCAGTAGCAGGCTGGCCACACGCCCCTGTCCTTTGTGCGAGGCACTGCGGTGTGTGTGTGTATGTGTGTGTGTGACTCTGCTGCCTGTTCCAGGTTGGAGCCGCTACTCCCTGCTGGGCGACCCGCTATCAGGAGAGCACAGCCTGCAGGTGGACGCCGCCGAGCTCGCCGACGACGCCGTGTACGAGTGTCAGGCCACGCAGGCCGCGCTGCGCTCACACCGCGCCAAGCTAACCGTGCTAGGTAACTCTCACACACACACACACACACCGCCAAGCTAACCATGCTAGGTAACTCACACACACACACACACACACACACACACACAGCCAAGCTAACCGTGCTAGGTAACTCTCACACACACACACACACACACACACCACCAAGCTAACCATGCTAGGTAACACACACCGCTAAGCTAACCATGCTAGGTAACTCACACACACACACACATACACACACACACACACACACCACCAAGCTAACCATGCTAGGTAACACACACCGCTAAGCTAACCATGCTAGGTAACTCAGACCTCTTGGCTTTCACCATGAAGACAGTAGATGTCAGACGCTGGATGTGAGACAGCAGTTGTGAGACAGGAAATGTGGGAGAGGAGATGTGTGACAGCAGATGTGAGACAGGAGCTGTGAGGCAGGAGATGTGAGTCCTGGAGCCACGAATCACTTCCACAGTCATTTAAAACTCCAGGTCTGCACACTTTGCACCTTTTTCTGTGCGCCATGGAATTTGTCAAACAGAAGGCAACTTTTACATTAACGTGATGTGAGTGATCTACATATTCCCTTAGATGTCTGGGTTTGAGGTGATGGAGGAGGGGGTTGGGGTGATGGTAGTGGTGCTGGGGTTGAGGCAGAGAGCAGGTCCTGTGGGGGTTACAGCTGGAGAAGCGCTGCTGGCCCCTAGTGGCAGGCGGGGGGACGACACTGCATGGGTTCTCAGACCTTGGCGTGATTTTCCCTCTCCTTGTTAAACAGAAATCTGAATGAGTAAAAGTGCAGAGAGGCTCAGAGGTCAGAACAGGACAGGGCAACAACTAATGTCCACTTCTGAACACATTTAACAGTATCTGTTGGCTGTTAGCTTGTTATTTTAGATGGTCTCTGCTTCTTAGCTTCTTAATACAGAACAGTAAAAAGGTGTTTATGTGTGTGTGTGAGACTTGGGCCAAGGCATGATACGATGATAGTAATATAATAATAATAATAATAATAATAATAATAAAAACAATAATAACAATAACATGAATATAAAAATACTATAGATATGAACAGTTATATTAATGCTAATAAGGCCTGTAAGAAGGTGTCTCTAATTGTAGCACGACATCCCGACTGGTGGACAGCTACTAGCCCCCTGGAGCCACAGGCGCTCTGAGCAGACAGACAGGAGCTCAGTAACAAGGTGTCTCGCTGTATATTGTTATTGTCTGAGCGTGTGCGCGTGTGTAAATCAACATGGCTGGATGAGACCAAAGCAATCCAGCACTGAGCGCCGAGCGGCAGGGGAGCAGTCAGGGGAATCGGGCTGGAAATTAAAATCACCGAGCGCTCGGATTCCATTAGCGCGGCCCGGCGCTGCGGAAGGACCTCTGACAATTCAGATCCACGGAGAAATTGGTTCGGGGGGAGGGAGCGGGAGAGGCCAGTCCGAGTGGCGTGTTTACGCCTCCCCCATTGGTCGGGAGACGGCTTCATCAGGCCGGCCGGGGCCGCCTGCAAAACCATGCAAATAAACGAACAAATAAGCAATGAAATGAAACATCAGCCGCACCAGTAAGAGAGTAAATAGAGTAATAATGTTCTGGTCCCAGGGAGGCAGACAGGTTTGAGGTCGCTGTTCTCCCAGTCTGAGGCATCCTGTGGCACAAACAAAAAGATGCTAAGACACGGTTCTCTTCCTTTACTGAAGCTGAAGATCCTCTCTGACCCGGGTCACTCAGGTGCTCCTGGTTCTGGACCTGACCCGGGGCACTCGGGTTGTCCTGGTTCTGGACCTGACCCGTCCTGGTTCTGGACCTGACCCGGGGCACTCGGGTTGTCCTGGTTCTGGACCTGACCCGGGGCACTCAGGTGCTCCTGGTTCTGGACCTGACCCGGGGCTCTCAGGTGCTCCTGGTTCTGGCCCCCCGAATCCCTCTCCTGTCCGCGGTGTTGATGTGTGTTTGTGTGTTTGTTGTGTAGTTCCTCCAGGGGACCCGGTGGTGGACGGGGGTCCCGTGGTCCGTCTGAAGGCCCACGCGCCCCACAACCTGACCTGCAGGGCGTCCGGGGCCAAGCCCGCCGCCGAGATCACCTGGTACCGCGATGGAGAGGTCATGGAGACCGCCATCTACTCCAAGGTAGAGCAGACCCCCGGGCATCAGCCTAACACAGGCACACACACACACACACACACACACACACACACACATGCACACACACACACACACACAACCACACACACACACACACACACACACACACACACACACACACACACACACACACACAGACGCACACACACACACACACACACACACACACACAACCACACACACACACACACACACACACACACACACACACGCACACACACAACCACACACACAACCACAGACACACACACACACACAACCACACACACACACACACACACACACACACGCACACACACACACACACACACACACACACACACACACACACACACACACACACATACACACACAACCACACACACACACACACACACACACACACACACACGCACACACACACACATGCACACACACACACACACACACACACACACACACGCACACACACAACCACACACACACACACGCACACACACAACCACACACACAACCACAGACACACACACACACACACACGCACACACACAACCACACACTCACAACCACACACACACACACACACACAACCACACACACACACACACGCACGCATGCACGCACACACACACACACACACACAGACACACACACACACACACACAACCACACATTCACACACACAGACAGCAGCAGGGCTAAACACTGGGCTAAACTATTACATGGGCTCAGTTTCACTGTGAGTTTATGGTTATCTGTCTCTCCCTCTCCCTCTCTCACTCTCTCTATCTCTCTCTATATATCAATTTAAATTCAATTCAATTCAGAATGGCTTTATTGCCATGGAAAAACGTTTACATTGCCAAAGCGTGTGAAATAAAAACCATATAGCAGCAAAGTAATACTTTACTACTGTAGTATATGTTTACTATACTACTGTAGTATATCTATACTATACTACTATTATATATATTTACGTAAATATATATTACAGTAGTAGTACTGTACTAGTATATCTGTATATGTTTACTACTGTAGTATATCTGTGCTATACTACTGTAGTATATCTGTACTATAGTACTGCAGTATATTGTACTATAGTACTGTAGTATATTGTACTATAGTACTGTAGTATATCTGTACTATAGTACTGTAGTATATTGTACTATAGTACTGTAGTATATCTGTACTATAGTACTGTAGTATATTGTACTATAGTACTGTAGTATATCTGTACTATAGTACTGTAGTATATCTATGATGCTGCTACACTCTGCTCTCCTCTGTCTCTCCATCCATTCTTTCATTGCCACCATGATAGTTTCCTTTGTTCCTCTCATGACTCGCTGGGTTTCTCTCACTCACCACCTTTCTCCGCAGTCTCCCCCTCCCTCCCCCTCCCTCCCTCTCCCATGCCCAAAACTGTTTCCTCATCATCAACCCCCCCCCGCCCTCCCTGTCTCCCTCTCCCTCCCCCCCCACTCTCACTGCTCTCTTACCAACGCGCCACCCCCCCCCCCCCCCCCCCCCCCTCCTCCCCCGAAGCCCCACACAACCTCTCTGTGCTGCTCCGGGCTGTGGGGGAGGCTGTGGGGGAGGCTGTGGGGGAGGCTGTGGAGGGGGGGGCGGGGGAGGCAGCAGCCTGCTGGACGCGGCGTCTGGTACAGCAGCGTGGCGGCAGCGTGGCGGCGTGGCGTTTGTCACGCTGCTGACCACGCTAAGCGGCGCTGAATGCCACCTTTAGGGGAGGGCTGCAGTGAGGAGGGGGGAGAACAGGAACAAGCAGGGGGAGGAGGAGGAGGAGGAGGAGGTGGAGGAAATTGGGAACGAGGAACGCTCGCAAGATCCCTGTGTGAGGAGAAAAGGGGAAGCTTTTAAGTAGAAACATCAATAGTGTGTGTGTGCGTGCGTGCATGTGTGCTTGGGTGTGTGTATGTGCCCGTGTGTGTGTGTGTGTGTGTCTGTGTGTGCCCGTGTGTGTGTATTTGTGTGCTCTCTTTGTGTGTGGGGGGGGTTAGAGTGCTTGGCTGTGGCCCGGTGACAGGGAGTGATGTGGTTCGATCCGGAGCATAGGGATGCTTTTTGTGTGTTTGGCTGAGGAAGTGAAGCCTGCTGCATTGATTTGGTCATCC
Source organism: Urophycis tenuis (assembly GCA_036785325.1). NCBI lineage: Eukaryota > Metazoa > Chordata > Actinopteri > Gadiformes > Phycidae > Urophycis > Urophycis tenuis. Next base: position 16,088,354 of record JAXIVH010000002.1, on the reverse strand, counting down.
GGGGAATGGACCTGCCCCCCCCTCCCCTCCCTACCCCCCACCCTCTCCCCACCTCCCTCCACCCCTCCTCCACCCCTCCTCCACCCCTGCTCCTCGGTTCCTCCACCATCAATGTACCGGCCAGAAACACAGAAACACACATTGATTGCTGCCATGTCCGTGCTCCTACGTGTTTTGGGTGTATTTTGTTTGTGTGTGTGTGTGTGTGTGTGTGTGTGTGTGTGTGTGTGTGTGTGTGTGTGTGTGTGTGTGCGTGCGTGCGTGCGTGCGTGCGTGCGTGTGCGTACGTGTGTGTGTGTGTGTGTGTGTGTGTGCGCGTGCATGCGTGCGTGTGTGTTGGTGTGCATGTGTGTGTGTGTGTTGGTGTGCGTGTGTGTGTGTGTGTATGTGTGTGTGTGGGTGTGACAGTTGCATGACAGATAAAAGCAGTGAACCATATCTTAAGGATAGACACCTTTTTGTCACTTAGGCGTATTGATTCCTGCAGCAGTAAATAGATTTAAAAGATGATGGCAAACAAGGAGTGCTGACAGGGCGAGCAGCCCCATAAAACATGTGATTTAACCGCCAGCCCGCGGGATGGTGGTTCAGACGCCTCACACACGGGACACGCCGCCGCGTCCTGGAGGCATCAGCACCGCCAGACGCTACGCCGCGCAGCGCAGAGCGCTGACCGCCAGACCGCCGACATCTAACCCTGACTCAGTGTGGGCTGTTAGCTCCAACAAACATCTAATTCCCACTAGCATCAAACCCTGATTGGCTGACATATTGTGGGTGGTTACCTCCAGCAAACATCAAACCCTGATTGGCTGACATATTGTGGGCGGTTACCTCCAGCAAACATCTAACCCTGATTGGCTGACATATTGTGGGCGGTTACCTCCAAACAAACATCTAACCCTGATTGGCTGACATATTGTGAGCGGTTCCCTCCAAACAAACATCTAACCCTGATTGGCTGACATATTGTGAGCGGTTCCCTCCAAACAAACATCTAACCCTGAGCTCCCGTGGGCGGTTACCTCCAGACGCTGATGGAGGATAAGAAGCGAGAGCTGGCCGTCAGCATGCTGCCCATGGTCCCTGAAGACCGGGACTCTGGCCGGACCTACACCTGCAGGGTCCTGAACCCCGCGGCCCCCGCCGGCCGGCAGACCTCCGTCACCATCAATGTCCAGCGTGAGTGTGGGGTTGTGGAGTCATCCGTACTGCAGCGGAGCGCAGGGTTTGCATATGAATAGAACATTACATACAGAGTACATGTAGACCCACCACCCACATTTACATTTAAATTGTACAAAAAAAAAGAATAGTTCTATCATAGCGTTCATTATTCTCAGGACAGAGTGGTTCAGAAAGTGAAGGGGACCAAATTAAGCACCAAGGTGGTACACCTGTAACCCTGCAACACATGGAGAACAGTGCAGTATATTATCTATATTAGAATAGCTTTGCTTGAGTGAATTCATAGAAGCCCCATCAGGAATAGTAAAGGACTATAGTAAAGGACTTGTGCTGTCTCCTCGGGTGGCCTTTGAGACACAGAGGTTAACCGTTCTCCTACATTGCACTAATTACACAGCATCATATTCTCTGTGTGCAGATCCTCCTTCGGTGACTCTATCCGTTCAACCCCAGACCGTCACAGAAGGTTCCAAGGTCCTATTTATCTGCTCTGCTTCAGCCAATCCAGAGATCACTGGATACAGGTATGTCCCAGCAACCCTCTGACCTTTCTTCTGAGGAATCTTCTCAGCTCTGTCCGTTTCCTTTGGTTGGCCAGGCCTGGCTTGTGGTAAGACCATGACTCCCGTGACAGGTGGTCCAAAGGAGGGGTCCCTATCTCGGAGGCGAACGGGGACAGTCTGGAGGTGACGGTGGATCACTCCTACTTTACGGATCCCGTCTCCTGCGAGGTCTCCAACTCCGTGGGCAGCACCAACGTCAGCACCCTGGTGGACGTTCAATGTAAGCCGAAGGTCCTCATGGCTGTGATTCACCACGCTGTGTTGATGTTACGCTCCAGTGAACGCATGAATCATGAGATGCTTCTCCACTCTCCAGTCGGCCCCAGACTGCTCTCCGAGCCCAAGCCCATGGCGGTGGACACGGGCATGGACGCAGCCTTCACCTGCGCCTGGACTGGAAACCCTCCCCTGACTCTGGCCTGGACCAAACAGGGCTCCGGCGTGGTGAGTGAGCCCAACCCATACGTCAACACGGTGGGCCTTCAGGGAGCCTGAGTCCATCACGCCTCCTCTTCACACATCCTCCCCTTCACACATCCTCCTCTTCACACATCCTCCCCTTCACACATCCTCCCCGAGGCCGAGTCCGCACATCGCCCCCCTCAGCAGTCCCTCAGGAACTCGTGAGGATTCCGACAGGTGTGGAGGCCCGTGGTCGGCGCCGAACCAGCAACCACTAGTATAGTCTGTCGGCCTGCCAATCAATCACACATCACTTGAGCTGAGGCCAAGAGGCTGAGCAGGTCTACAGCTCCTGGACCTCCACTCCACTGGACTCCTGTCAAGCATCAAAAAGCCATCGCATGAACTAACTTATCCATTTTCTTAAGTGGAAGGAACCAACGTGTCGTTTCCAACCTTTACCACCAAATAATCTGGCTAAAAGTGTTCCGCTGCAGCACATAAATGGAGAAATCCCCCGGGATTTACTCTGCTGGCTGCTAATCGGATTTCTTCGGCCATTTTGGAGAAAACACAGGAGCCATAAAGAGCAGGACAGTGTAAGCGATGATGTCATCTCTGAAAACCTTTCAGGCCAGCGCCCACTCTGGCCGCGCCTAATCCACGCCTCCCTGTGAGTAATGGATTAATCGGGTTACTCTGAGAGTGTGTTGAAATAAATAACCAAGATGAAGATAGAGGGGTGGGGAGAGGCGTGGGGGAGGGTGGAGTGGGGCGGGGTGAGGACGGAGTGGTGGAGCAAGGCGGGGGTGGGGGTGTGGGTGGAGTAAATGGATTAATCACAGCTTGATGGAATGGCAGGATCAATGGGCGAAGGAGCGCGGGTGCAGCTGCGAGCGTCCACGGCCTCGCGCCACAAACACCGGCGTCCCCTCGGTTTAGTTACAGCGTCTCACAGCAGCGCCGCCTCCTGATTCAATCTCTCTCATCAGACTACAGCCCCGCCCCTGGCCCACGTCTGGGAAGAACCTCCCGGTAACCGCGTCTCCCCCCCGTCTCCCCCCCGTCTCTCCCCCGTCTCCCCCCCGTCTCTCCCCCGTCTCCCCCCCGTCTCCCCCCCGTCTCTCCCCCGTCTCCCAGGTGCTGAGCAACGGGAACACGCTGCAGCTGAAGGCCGTCACCCAGGAGGACGCCGGCACCTACACCTGTAAGGCCATCGTGCCGCGCGTGGGCGTGGCCGAGAGGGACGTGGCGCTGGCCGTCAACGGTGAGTCATCCGCCCGCTGCGGCCGGAGGAGGCTGGCCCTCTGCCTGGCGTGGCAGCTCCTCCGGCCGCCGCGCGCGGCTGCCTCACCCGTGCCGGCAGGCCCCCCGTCCTCATCACGGCCACGCCCACGCAGCACGCCGCCAAACACGGCAAGGGCAAGCTGGAGTGTGTGGTGGGCAGCAGCCCCCGCCAGACAAGATAGTACGTGAGACACTCGCCCCTCTCTCTCTCTCTCCTCTCTCTCCTCCTCTCTCTCTCTCTCTCTCTCTCTCTCTCTCTCTCGTACTGGGAGCCACCTGACACCTTCTGAAGCCCCCCCCCCCCCCAACACACGCACCTCTTACACCAAGAAACACGCGCAGGTGCACAAGCATTAAAACTCACACACACGATTATAATGATCACATTGAGAGGCACGCGCGCACGCACGCACACACACGCACACACGCACACACACACACACACACACACACAGCGACTCCGGGGAGGGGGGGCGTTCAATTAGAGGCCCATCAGGCATCAGTCAGCTGACCTGGTGAACCACTGAGCGCAGGCTGAGCAGGGAGACGATAATGAGGGTCTGAGGAGGAGTGAGACACTGGTGGCCTGCTGGAGATGAGCCTCACGCTGCAGCCCTGCCTCTACTCTCCCCAGCCTCAGACTGCAGCCTTGCCTCTACTCTTCTCTGCCTCAGACTGCAGCCCTGCCTCTACTCTCCTCTGCCTCTACTCTCCCCAGCCTCAGACTGTAGCCCTGCCTCTACTCTCCTCTGCCTCAGACTGTAGCCCTGCCTCTACTCTCCTCTGCCTCTACTCTCCCCAGCCTCAGACTGTAGCCCTGCCTCTACTCTCCTCTGCCTCTACTCTCCCCAGCCTCAGACTGTAGCCCTGCCTCTACTCTCAGAGCCTGGGAGTTCTGCCCACCCAGGGCGAGAGTAATAGAGAGAGAGAGCCAGGGAGAGGCAGAACCACAGAGAACAAAAGACATGTGTTAAATCAGAAGCCAGCAAGAATATCAAAATGCTTTGGTGTGCTGTGTGCTCAGGGATGGAGTGTATCTTCACGGTGTGTCTTCACGGTGTGTCTTCACGGTGTGTCTCCGTCTTCAGGTGTGGACGTTCGGCGAGGTCAGCCTGTCCTCCGGGACCTCGGGCCGCTACTCGGTGCAGACGGTCAGCGGCGCCCAGGGCGTGGTCTCCTCGCTGGTCATCTCCGAGACGCTGGCGCAGGACTTCCAGCTGAGATACAACTGCACCGCCTGGAACCGCTTTGGCACGGGCTCGGCGCTGGTCTCCCTGAAGGAGCAAGGTACGGACCGGGAGCCTCCTGAGATATCCTGCTGTTTGTTCACCGCTCAGCCCGGGTTGTGAAGGGGAGCGGGCCGGGCGAATGAAAAGTAACCCTTTTTTGCTTATCTTAATTATACTCTCCTAATCGATATAATTTAATCAGCAGATGGTCCTTTTAATGAATATGTTGGCCCCATAGCAGGGGTATTGATTAGAGACTAAAGTCAATTAGAGGGGGCTACAGGTGTGAGGGTTGGGCATCTCCTGTCTGGCAGCCCGACGCTGCATCTTACTGCAAAGCTTTTAAGCACGTAAAAGTAAAAGACCATATAGCGCTCGACTCCACTCCCCCGCTCAGCCTTTGTTCTAAGAGACACTTAAAAATAAGGTCCTCGCGAGTCATTTACATCAACGCAGCAGAGCCTGTCTCCTGAGGACCGGCTGCCTCTCCTGCAATCTCTAATTAGATTACTGTCTGTTGCTTCATTGCGTGTCAGGCCTTGTTAGCCTTTCATTCAGAGAGATTAGAGACACTAGCCAGCGCTGTGAGACAGCCGTCTGCAGCCTCGCGAGGCTCAGCGCTCACAGACTCATACGGGAGGCGGACGAGGCCGGGTGAACGGCCCGGGTTCTCTTTCCTGCTAGATTCTGACGTCTGTTCTCCCTTCTCCTTTTTTCCCTCTCACCTGATGCACACACACAAACACACAAACACACGCACACCCCCACGCACATGCACACACACACACTTCTCCCCCTGGCCCGATGCAGAGGCCCTGCCCATGCTGATCATCGTGGGTGCAGCGGTGGGCGGCGGCTGTGTGCTGCTGATCTGCGGCATCGCGCTGGTGTCTCTCTGCTGCCGGCACACGGGCAAAGGTGAGCTGAACGGTCAGTATGGGCGGAGGGCCGGGGCTCGTCTTCCCACCGTACCGGACGAAACAAGCGCTTCGTCCGTGATTCACAACATTCTGCTTGCACGTCCATAAAAACACATGAATATTAGCAACGTGAACACTGCCTTCGCCCGCTCCGTGTTCCGACGGAAGCGCTGAACGAGCGTCTTGCGTCCTCCCCTGCAGGCAAGAAGTGCACGCGGCTCTCGAAGAGTGACATCAGGGTGCAGATCGTCCACAGTGACCACAATGCCACACGCGGCGGGGACGACGAGGAGGACGTGAAGGAGCCCATGGTGACCTCCTCTTCCTCCTCCTCTTCTTCTTCTTCCTCCTCTTCCTCCTCCTCCTTTGTGGCCTCGTAGAAATGCTCTTCAAAGCCTTCTGTGTAGCCGCCGTGGGGTTCAGCCTTGTGATTGGTGGATCTGTTGTCTCCTCAGGCGCCCAACAGCAGCGAGTCCCCCGGGACGTCTCGGACCGAGCACAGTGACCTGCTGGAGGAGGACGAGGACGAGCGCTCCGACATCAAGGTACACCCCTGAGCTACGCCGCCGCCGCGCGTCTCCGCTAGCGGCCGCACGCCTCCCACCCAAACGCCACCATCGTTGTCGTTTCTTTAACTTTGCCGTTGCCGTGCCAACAGTGTTCTGCCCCCCCCCCTCCCCCCGCAGGACCCAACCAACGGCTACTACAACGTCCGCGCCCACGAGGACCGCCACGTCCGCAGCAGCGGGTTCTCGGAGTACGTGGCCAACGCGCGGCCCGTGTACACGCCCTCGCAGCTGCCGTCCTCCAGCCCGCTGTACGGCCAGCAGGCCGGCCAGCCGCGCGTCTACGACTTCAACCACCGCTACGCCACCACCACCGGCACGCGCTCCACCTACGAGCAGCAGCAGGCTGCCCAGCAGCACGCCGCCCAGCCCGCCGGCATCTACTCCGCGGACCCTGTCTACAGCGGCTCCGCCTACCTGCCCACCACCTGCGGCCGCGCCTTCACCAGCTACGTCAAGCCCGCCTCCTACGAGAAGGTGGACGCCTACGACCAGTCGGACCAGGCCAGCAAGGTGTCCGGCTCCTCCAGGTTCTCCTACGCCTCCTCGCAGGTGTCCTCCCAGCAGTCGGACTACGGCCGGCCCTCACAGCGCATGCAGACGCACGTCTGAGGCCCGGGGAGGCGGGACACGCCGTCCTGAACCACTACAGACGTTTGCCGAGACCACCCCTAATCACTGGCCTGGTCCTTCTAGGATGTCTGGACCCTGAGGGGCCGTGTGGCCCCCCGTCCTCCATTTAGTGTCTGGTCCCTGGGCTCCGCTGTGGTGGTGCCGGGGGACTCTGTTGAGGCGGTGAACTTCACAGTTGTGTTTCTGCACTCAAACTCTGGACATGGTTAACATAACACGACTACCTTAAGCTGCATTGTGGGCGTGGACGGGGGGGAACGCCAACGCAACGCCCCTGGATGTTTACCTTCTGGCCAGGCGAGAAAAATCTCCGAGGTGACCTGCAAAGGACAGCGGGAGGAGGAGAGAAATTGCCAAACGTATCTGTGAAAAAAAACAAGATGTTGATGTCCGTCATTTGGTGTTTTTTGGCATGCGAAAGGAATTCTAAGCACATGTTTTGTGTCCATCCATCAACGAAAGACTGCCGCTCTGCACAACAGGCCACCGATGGACACGCCACACGCCACACGCTACCTCCACCGCGTGGGACGTCTGGCCGGGGCTGCATCCCTCGGCCAGGCGGAGGTCGTGGCGCGTCTCTGAGCCTCCTGTGGTGAAAACCCTCGCATGATGGACACCGTGAGCTCAGGAGGACCTCTGGGCCACGGGCATCCTGGCCTTCATGTGGACCGGAGACTTTGTAAACTATATGTGTTGTGTTATGCTGGATGATGTGAGGTTAAAATAACCCAAAGATGACCGTCCTTTTGTAGAGTGGGTATGGGGCTGGGAGGCTGCTGCCCAGCACGTGGTCATGTTTTCCCGCTGCAGTTTCCAGATTGTGAAATTGGCTGAAGACTATCACCAGAACAATCAGAGGTGGCGAGAGGTTGGGTTGTGCGGGCAATCTGGACCTTAATAGACGTGAAGGCAGTGCCGAAATTCAGCGGAGTGTGATTGTGGTCAGTGTGTCAACAGTGCCGTTTCGGGCCGTGCGTTCTCTGGTTTTGCAACACAAATAGTTTTAATGTTTACAAGAGCAGGAGAAGCCACGGCGTGCTTGTGACTAAATACTTGTACAGAAGGGTGAGCTCATACTCTCTCTGTTGCATGCAAACGACCTGTCTCGTGAAACTCCTCAGTGTTTGTTTCCATTCCCATTGTGAGACCTTGTGCCCCAGGCCCCTCCCCCACCCAGGATCATGGCTTGTCTTTATTTTTATATTTTATATATGCCTTAATGTACAGCGTGAGCTGCTCTATTGTAAAGTACCTTTATATTATATACATATGTAACTATATATTGATTTGAGTCTGTCCACATCTTCATCAGTTGTTAATCAATCACCGAATGCAGAGTTACTTTTTTGGAACTAATTGCCATTTGTTTTTGTTTTTATAATGTATTAAGAATTTTATTTGCTAAAAAAAATGAGCTATTGTTGCTTGTAACTTTGTACACATATTTATATTTAAATAAAACCATTTCTGATAACTGCACGGCCTGGTGTGTGTGTGTGTGTGTGTGTGTGTGTGTGTGTGTGTGTGTGTGTGTGTCTGTGTGTGTGTGTGTGTGTCTGTGTGTGTGTGTGTGTGTGTCCTCTCCCCCATGTCCTCCCCACGCCGTGATCAACACGGAACATCAGCACCGCCCTCTTTGTTGATTTACTCGCACCCCCAGCGGAGCGTCTTAATGAAGACGGATGAGGACCCCACCCTGCTCCACCCTGCTCCCCCTGCTCCACCCTCCTCCACCGCAGGCCCCGGGCAGACTCAGTCTACCTGTGGGAGGGAGGAGGGGGGAGGAGGGGGGAGGAGGGGGAGGAAGACACCCCCTGACGACTCCATTGTGAGGCGAGTGCAGAGCGTTCACACTGGGACATTTAAAACACAACAACATAACAAGCTAGCCAGCTAGCTCGGCTCGCACGTATTATACTGTCGTCTAATTAGGGGCCACTTAACATTCTGATCCTGCTCGTTTATTCTCATTAAATCTTCTCGTATAAAAACATTACACATACACACACAGTGGGAGCTATTTAAATTCAATCCTGGAAAAAAAACTGAAGACAAATACACAACAGGCACATTGGAAAAAGGTCCCTCAACCGACACATCAATACTAGGCATTATATTACTGAATTAGACGATGCAAATCTATACAAAAACATCCCCTAAACAGTGCTTCCTTACAATACCAAAATATGGATATTTCAGTATTAATATATTAATCATAGCCATGGTAAAATAAAAAACAAATATTTAAAAATTGGCAAAAAACAATTACAAATAAAGGGAAGAGAAAAAAATGCAAGGAAATGGAACCCGATGTCTCTGGCATCTCAAAACATCTGAAAAACTCCTCATAAAAACATCTCAGACAAACATCTCTGAAAAACTCCTCATAAAAACATCTCAGACAAACATCTCTGAAAAACTCCTCATAAAAACATCTCAGACAAACATCTCTGAAAAACTCCTCATAAAAACATCTCAGACAAACATCCCAGAGAAAAGGTTTCATAAAAACATCTCGACAAACATCTCGTAGGTCTGTGAGAGCTCTCATTGGTGAGGTGATGACCCATCAGGGCTTAGCTCACCAACACGAGGCTGTGGTCCAGAGTGTATTGTGGTTCTAAAAGTGCGACAGCAGTGCTGATCCAGAGCTGTGTCCACATCACCACCACAGAACACCAACACCCTGTGTCCGGAGGAGCCCAGCTGGGGGTCCACGCAGGGCCCTGGGGGTCCTGGGGGTCCACGCAGGCCCCTGGTGGTCCTGGTGGTCCACGCAGGCCCCTGGGGGTCCTGGGGGACCACGCAGGCCCCTGGGGGTCCACGCAGACCCCTGGGGGTCCTGGGGGACCACCCAGGCCCCTGGGGGTCCACGCAGGCCCCTGGGGGTCCTAGAGAGGACCTCCCTCAGCTTTTGAGTTTTAAAAAGTTTCAAAAAGGTGTAAAATGTCATGGGTCATACAAGGGCATGGAAGAATAAAGGATTCTGATTTTGGAGACTGCAATGCTAACACTATGTCCTTGTTAGTGATGATTTAGGTACGTTCAATACAAAGCAGGAAGACTTGATTGGCCTACCATCTCTGATAATACACATTTCTTTGTTCAAAATAAGATTAAATATCCAAAACAAGGCTAGCTAACGGCTAGCCAGCGTCTCCAGGGGGAGCTGGAAGCCAAATTCAAAGTGCTCATTCATCTGAGAAGCCCCCTGGCCCCCCGGTCAGGTGAACGGTGGAGACACCTCCAGCACCACTGGGTCGGGCGGTCCCGGGGCCCGTCACACCTTCGTCACCTCCCTGATCCAGTCCCTCAGCTTGGTGACCCGCGAGTACACGCCAGGCTTGTTCCTCCGCCCGCAGCCCTCGCCCCAGCTCACGATGCCAGCCTGGAACCACTTCCCACTCTCTTCGAAGCACACCAGGGGTCCGCCTGAGTCCCCCTGGGGACCAGAGAGAGAGAGAGGGAGAGAGAGGGAGAGAGAGAGAGAGAGAGGGAGAGAGAGGGAGAGAGAGAGAGAGAGAGGGAGAGAGACGGAGAGAGAGAGGAAACGAAAGCTTCAGACTTCCAGACGTCCGGCAGCGGGTGCGGTGTGTGTCTGGTGGTGTGTGTCTGGGAGGGCGGGGCTACGGGGTCTCACCTGGCATGCGTCCACTCCCCCCGCCAGGAAGCCACTGCAGAGCATCCTGGAGGTGACCTGGCCCTCCGTCACCACGCTACACACCGTGTCATTGATGATCTTCACCTCCGCCTTCTGGAGCTGCTGGGACGCCCGCTGGCCTGTGGAGGGAGAGAGAGAGAGAAAACCAGGAGTTGAAAGGGGGTCATTGGTGGAGTCACGTGACCTCTTTGTTCTCCCCTAACATCAAAGGAGCTAATGGGATGGATTAGCAGTCGTCTAATGAAGGTGTAAGTGGCTTCCCAGAGGGGGGGGGGGGGGGGGGGTCTTAACATGATGGAGATGATTACTAAAGAGAGAGGGGGGAGGGTGATGTTATGATGGGGAAGAGAGATGACGGAGTGTGAGAGAGAGAGAGAGAGAGAGAGAGAGAGAGAGAGAGAGAGAGAGAGAGAGAGAGAGAGAGAGGCGATGTGGGACCAATGGGCTGTGGGAGGTGGGGGAGAGATGAAGGAGAGATGAAGGAGAGAAAGGGAGATGTCTTATGATGGGGGAGAGAGATGAAGGACAGAGAGAGAGAGAGAGAGAGAGGAGAGAGACTGGGGGGAGAGAGATGAAGGACAGAGAGAGAGAGAGAGAGAGAGAGGAGAGAGACTGGGGGGAGATGTGTTATGATGGAGGAGAGAGATGAAGGGCCCAAAGGGAGGAAGAGGAGGCTTCAGGGGGGGAAGATAAGATGCTGGAGGAGATGAGAGTTCTTCCTGAGATGAAGGAGAGGAGGGGCTTTTGTAACCCCCTGCTCTCCTCATGATAACATGCATATGCACCCAGAAGCACCCGTCTACAGATCCATGCAGGCATGCCTACCTCCCTCCCGGATGGTGCCCCAGCCGGTGACCCAGCAGGGCAGGCCTGCGGGGAACACGTGGCTGCGTGCGGGGAGACACACGGGGTGGATGGTGTTGCTGAAGGTCAGCGGCTGGCTGAGCTCCAGCACGGCGATGTCGTAGTCGTAGGTCATGGAGTTGTAGTCCGGGTGGCTGACGACGGTCTTCAGGGTGCGCAACTCAGCATCCCTGGCCTTGACCTGGTCCTGCATGCCGCTGTAGGTCCGCCAGTTGGCCGCGATGTGCTTCCTGGGGACAAAGGGGGGAGGGGAGGAGGGGGAGAGGTGAGAGGTCAGGTCGCCCGGGTCGCCGCATTAACTTCCTGTTCCTGTCGGCCTGCGCTGCCGTTGGTGGCGTGTCGACTCGCCTCCGGAGACCGTCTGGATCTCGGGGTTCTCGGTGGTCTCTGCAGACCTCTGGCCTCCAGCCCGTTGAAGGCCTCGTCCAAAAATGTTAAAATGAGAGGGCCAATGAGCTCAGGGGAGGAATAATATGACCAAGGAGGGAGGGATGATGGGACCAATCAAGAATCCTGTGTGCACATCTGCACGAAAGGCTGTCTCACATCAGGATCTGTGTTTGCTTTACTTGCTACCAACGAGGTTCAGTCTGAGCGAAGAGAGTGTGAGCTTCACTCTGGGCTGCGACCATCTTTGGAAATCAGTTGCTGCTCGGCCAAGACCGGACCAGCCGTGAATCACCAACATGAATGCAGGATGGTCTCAGGGGGCCCCGGTGCCACATGCCAGCATTCAACATGTGTGTGGAAACATGTTCCAGCACACTAACTCAGCTTATATACAAAGTTAGTGAATTCAAACACATGTCACACAAAATGCATGTTATACACATGCGTCCATAGTGTTATTACTAAACATATTAGGTATTTGAACAAAACCTAAAAGCCCCACTGATGAAACACTTTCACATGCTGCCTCTGTGTCTCAGCCTGGTGCTGTGCTGAGACCACAGGAGAATGGTGTCAGACAGAACTAGTGCTCCACCTGCAGGGTTTGGATAGAAGTACACTTTCACCAGAACCACCCCCACCCTTAAATCTTCTTTTTAATGAGCTGTTTCATCGGGGGCTAGTTTTCAGGCATGTCATTTGTACATAAATGGTCCTCTGTTGTGCAAAATATTGTTATTTTTCTCCCCACAGAATCTTTTCAATAGATAAAAAGAAATACTGCATAATCTGATTGTCGGATAATGAATAATAATGCAACGAATAATACAACGATAGAGAGCACAGCTTGTTTTCCATATAAACAAATAAAGCACAAGCATTTGACTAAATCACCGTGAATAATGCTGTTGTGTATTATGTTGCAGTGTAGTGAACGCTGTAGAATGGTTGTTACCATAGTGTGGACTAACTAGAAGCTGGTGGTTCTGAAGCAGTGTGTAGTGAACAGTGTGTAGTGAACATTGTGCAGTGAACATTGTGCAGTGAACATTGTGCAGTGAACAGTGTGCAGTGAACAGTGTGTAGTGAACAGTGTGTAGTGACCATTGTGTAGTGACCATTGTGTAGTGAACAGTGTGTAGTGAACAGTGTGTTATCAGTGTTCACGTTGGACTCACTGTGGGTTGGTGGTCCTGAAGCAGTGTGTAGTGAACAGTGTGTTATCAGTGTTCACGTTGGACTCACTGTGGGTTGGTGGTCCTGAAGCAGTGTGTAGTGAACAGTGTGTTATCAGTGTTCACGTTGGACTCACTGTGGGTTGGTGGTCCTGAAGCAGTGTGTAGTGAACAGTGTGTTATCAGTGTTCACGTTGGACTCACTGTGGGTTGGTGGTCCTGAAGCAGTGTGTAGTGAACAGTGTGTTATCGGTGTTCACGTTGGACTCACTGTGGGTTGGTGGTCCTGAAGCAGTGTGTAGTGAACAGTGAGTAGTGAACAGTGAGTAGTGAACAGTGTGTAGTGAACAGTGTGTAGTGAACAGTGTGTAGTGAACAGTGTGTAGTGAACATTGTGTAGTGAACAGTGAGTAGTGAACAGTGTGTAGTGAACAGTGTGTAGTGAACATGAGCAGTGTGTAGTGAACAGTGTGTAGTGAACAGTGTGTTATCGGTGTTGACGTTGGACTCACTGTGGGTCGGTGTTCTGGAAGCAGTGTGTAGTGAACAGTGTGTAGTGAACATGAGCAGTGTGTAGTGAACAGTGTGTTATCGGTGTTGACGTTGGACTCACTGTGGGTCGGTGCTCTGGAAGCAGTGGGCGGCTGAGAGCAGCCAGCGGTCAGAGATGATGGACGCCCCGCACACGTGGCCGTTGGTCATGAAGTGGAGGCTCACCTGCCACGGCCACTCCCCCAGCTCAGCGTCCTGGCCCCCCACGATGCGGTTCAGCTTATAGGGTCTGATGCCACACGCTGCAGGGAGGGAGGGCGGAGAGAGAGAGACAGACAGACAGACAGACAGACAGACAGACAGACAGAAATAAACACAGTCAAGACCCTGCAGCGTGAACACAAAGCAAACCGAAGGCGTCAGAGTCGTCGAGAGTCAAAGAGGAGAGAGACGGCCACAGTAAGGCCCGGGGCCTCCTCCACTCTCTGGACCGTTTCACACAGCAGAGAGCAGCACCTTCCACAGAGAGCAGCACCTTTACACCGCGGAGAGCAGCACCTTTCACAGAGAGCAGCACCTTTACACCGCGGAGAGCAGCACCTTTCACAGAGAGCAGCACCTTTACACCGCAGAGAGCAGCACCTTTACACCGCGGAGAGCAGCACCTTTACACCGCGGAGAGCAGCACCTTCCACAGAGAGCAGCACCTTCCACAGAGAGCAGCACCTTTCTCAGAGAGCAGCACCTTCCACAGAGAGCAGCACCTTCCACAGAGAGCAGCACCTTCCACAGCGCGCTCACGCTTCAAACCCAAGCGCTGCTCTGCAGACTGGAGAGGCATCAGAGGAGGAACAGGAAGGCATTTCTCACCACAGCTGCTCTCGTCGCTTCCGTCAGAGCAGTCGGGGATCCGGTCACACTCTGCGTTCACCTTGTTCACACAGGTTTGGTCGGTACACCTGAAGCTGTAGTCGGAGCAGATCCCAGGGGCTGGGGGCAGACAGCACACCACGCTCTGAATTAGGATGAGGCTGACAGGCACACTGCTAGCCAGTCTGTGTTGAGAGGAGGTTTCAGTGACTTCATCTACATTCTATCCATCTATCTACACTGATGTGTTCATTAACAGAAAACAGCTCCCAGTGTAGGAGCTATACCACATTTTAGACTGTTAATTGGTGTGCATATGATAATCATTCAAGCCAAACTAGGGTAGGATGGATGGGGATGGCTATGATTCCAAAACAAATTAGTGATAGATATTCAGTATGCATAAACTTTCCTATAGTTGGGCAAGAGGGAGCAATGTTGCAACCCCAGCTAGCTACCCAGAGAGAGAAGCTAGCTACCCAGAGAGAAGCTAGCTACACAGAGAGAGAAGCTAGCTACGCAGAGATAAGCAAGCTACCCAGGGGGTCAGCTCTATGTTCCCACGGCCCATTGGTCCCACAGCCCATTGGTCACACATTGCTAAGAATTTTTTGTTTTTTCAAAATTAGGCCCAATGGTCCCACAGCCAATTGGTCCCACAGCCCATTGGTCCCACATCGCTAAGACTTTTTTATTCATTTTTAGGCCCATTGGTCCCACAGCCCATTGGTCCCACATCATAAAGACTTTTAACATTATTTTTTAGGCCCATTGGTTTAATTGTTTAATTGTTAATTGTTTAATTATTCCATTAAATCATTACATAACTAAATAAATAATAAATAATTAAATAATAATAATTAATAATAATTAAATAAATAATTAAATAATTGTTTAATTATTCCATTAATTGTTTAATTTAATTGTTTTAATGGTTTAAATTTAAATAAAAAAGCAATGTGGGACCAACGGGCTGTGGGACCAATGGACTGTGGGCCCAATGGGCTGTGGGACCAATGGGCCTAAAAAAAAAAAAAAAAAAGTCTTAGTGACGGGGGACCAATGGGCTGTGGAACCAATGGGCTGTGGGACCAGTGGGCTGTGGGACCAGTGGGCTGTGGGACCAGTGGGCCGTGGGACCAATGGGCCGTGGGAACATAGACACGCTCCCGCTACCCAGAGAGAAGCTAGCTACACAGAGAGAAGCTAGCTACCCAGAGAGAAGCTAACTACCCAGAGAGAAGCTAACTACCCAGAGAGAAGCTAACTACCCAGAGAGAAGCTAGCTACCCAGAGAGAAGCTAACTACCCAGAGAGAAGCTAACTACCCAGAGAGAAGCTAGCTACCCAGAGAGAAGCTAACTACCCAGAGAGAAGCTAACTACCCAGAGAGAAGCTAACTACCCAGAGAGAAGCTAACTACCTAGAGAGAAGCTAGCTCGTGGAAACATACAAACTTTGCAGGAGGCTTCATCGCTGCCGTCCATGCAGTCCCTTCTGGTGTCACACACCACGTCCTGCGGGACACATGTCCCATCACCACAGCGCCACTCGTTGGCATCACAGCCTGGGGACGACACAGGCAGTCAACACACCAGCATGGTGGTTTATAAAGTCACAACGCTCACACACACACACTGCATTTTTATAGGATAGGATGTACTCTTGCGTGTGTGTGTGTGTGTGTGTGTGTGTGTGTGTGTGTTTCTGTGTGTGTGTGTGTGTGTGAGAGAGAGGTTAAGAGGCACATGGTTCCATTACTGATGATGTAATGGATGCCCATGATGCGCCTTTTATGTTAACACTATTAGCTTAGTATTAGCGACGAGCCCCATGGAGACTGAGACTGAAGAAAGACTGAAAACAGACAGGAGAGATACAGGAGAGAGACTGAAGAGAGACAGGAGAGCGACTGAAGAGTGACTGAAGAGAGACAGGAGAGATACTGAAGAGAGACAGGAGAGAGACTGAAGAGAGACAGGAGAGAGACTGAAGAGCAACTGAAGGGAGACAGTCACAGACAGGAGATACTTACTACACTGCTTCTCGTCGCTGTCGTCTCCACAGTCATTGACGCGGTCACACACCCAGTACATGGGTTTACACATGCCGTTGTCACAGGCAAACTGGTCCTTCTCACATTCTGGGGGCACAAGGTTAGAGTTACTCCTGAATTCAGTAAAGGACTAAACACAAGGACTTTGTGTGTGTGTGTGTGTGTGTGTGTGTGTGTGTGTGTGTGTGTGTGTGTGTGTGTGTGTGTGTGTGTGTGTGTGTGTCTTACTGCATTTCATTTCATCACTCATGTCACCACAGTCGTCCCAGCCGTCACACTGCAGGTCCTTGGCGATGCAGATCCCAGACAGACAGGCGAACTGGTTGGGGCACGCTAGGCTCAACAACAACAACACATCTCAGTGAGGGGGGTGGACACACAGAGAGGGGGACCTGAGAGCCACAACTTCAACATGTCCCCATCAGTCATGCAGCCATCGCTGTTGATCACAGCAATTAAGTCAACGTCAAACTGGGCGGGGCGAGCTGGAACCCAGGAGGCCCTGACTGACACACAGGGGCCACAGAGAGGCCCTGACTGACACACAGGGGCCACGGAGAGGCCCTGACTGAGACACAGGGGCCACAGAGAGGCCCTGACTGACACACAGGGGCCACAGAGAGGCCCTGACTGAGACACAGGGGCCACAGAGAGGCCCTGACTGACACACAGGGGCCACAGAGAGGCCCTGACTGACACACAGGGGCCACAGAGAGGCCCTGACTGACACACAGGGGCCACAGAGAGGCCCTGACTGACACGCAGGGGCCACAGAGAGGCCCTGACTGACACACAGGGGCCACAGAGAGGCCCTGACTGAGACACAGGGGCCACAGAGAGGCCCTGACTGACACACAGGGGCCACAGAGAGGCCCTGACTCACACACAGGGGCCACAGAGAGGCCCTGACTGACACACAGGGGCCAGAGAGGCACTGACTCACACACAGGGGCCACAGAGAGGCCCTGACTCACACACAGGGGCCACAGAGAGGCCCTGACTGACACACAGGGGCCACAGAGAGGCCCTGACTCACACACAGGGGCCACAGAGAGGCCCTGACTCACACACAGGGGCCACAAAGAGGCCCTGACTGACACACAGGGGCCACAGAGAGGCCCTGACTGACACACAGGGGCCACAGAGAGGCCCTGATTCACACACAGGGGCCACAAAGAGGCCCCAGGGTGTTAACTCACGGTTAGCAGGGTCGTAGGCGGTGTACTGGGCAATGAAGCCCTTGTCTGTGTACGACTCGTCCGAGTGGAAGTTGACTTCCATCTTGTTGGTGGTGCTGGTCAGAGACAAGGAGGACAGCTCCCCACAGTACCTGGCGCACACACACACACACGCGCACACACGCACGCACGCACACACGCACGCACGCACGCACACGCACACACAGGTGTGTGTAAAGATAAACCCACCTGTATGAAAACATGCATGACCGTGCTGCAGAACTCCACCTACTTGTTGCCCATCACCTCCACGTAGTCCTTGTGACACTGCCTCACATCTACATGTGGCTCTTTCATCCGGAACATGGTGAACTTCACACGCACTTTCTTACCCGCGTCCACCTGGGAGAACACACCACAACCCTCACACATCCTCAAACCTGCATCTCAACACAACCCCAAACACGCACATCTGAACACATCCCCAAACTTGCAGACTGACATGTCACATCGGCAGCCACACGCATGACACGTATGGTTAAATGAGACGGACACCGCCACCATGCTCTGAGATGGGGGGAGGGAGGGGGAGAGGGAGGGAGGGGGGAGGGGGAGAGAGTCACAGAGAGACAGAGAGAGAGAGAGAGAGAGAGAGAAAAGCTGACAGAGTGAAAACAGAGCACTGCAGCATGGCTCTGGCCGCAGCAGAAACACCAGCACCAGAGGTGGCACGGGGGGAGGAGGGGGAGGAGGGGGAGGAGGGGGAGGAGAGGAGGAGAGAGAGAGGAGGAAGAGGCAGGCTGACAGATGAAGATAGAGGAGGAGCTGAGCAGCTTGGCTTCAGCACTGCTGCCTCAGCGCTCTCTCCCTCTCCCTCTCTCTCTCTCTCCCTCTCCCTCTCCGACTCCCTCTCTTTGCCTTTCTCTCTCTTTCCATCCCTCTCTTTCCCCCTCTCTGCTGGCAGGCTGAGGAAGAGGAGGAAGAGAAGAAGAAGTGGGCCAAACCTGAATGGTCCACTTGCAGTCCAGGGCGGGGGGGTAGAAGCTGGGATGGTGGGGGGAGCTGAACTCCCCCTTGGCATTCTTCAGCAGCCCGCCACAGCTCTTGGCTGAGGAGGTAAGAGATGACACCTCTGTGAGGGGGGTGGTGGGCGGGGGAGCGGCCGCCGTAATAAGCTCCATGTCACCACGGCGACAGGAGAGGCCATAAACACAATACATGAGTGAGACGCAGTGGTAAGATGTGTGTGTGTGTGTGTGTGTGCGTGTGGGCGTGCATGTGTGTGTGTGGGCGTGCTTGTGTGTGTGCGCATGTGTGTATGCGCGTGTGTGTGCGCGTGCATGCGTACGTGCGTGCGTGCGTGTGTGTGTGTGCGTGCGTGTTCGCGCGCATGCGTGTGTGTGCGCATGTGTGTGTGTGCGTGCGTGTGCGAGCGGGGTATTATGGGCTGCATTACATGTGGTTAAAGGTATGACGTTGTACTCAGCCTGGAAGCCGGGCCTCTGGACCTCGCTGTCGGTGATGAGGTTGATCAGGATGATGTTGCTGGAGGACACCACCTGCAGAGGGTTGCTGGGTGGTCTCTGGCCACACTTCCTGGGAGACGGGGGACAAAAGGGCTTCACACGGGCTTCCAAAGGCCAGAGAAACCTTCAGTCTGCAGCCAAGTAAACGAAGAGGGTAATGGAGACGCCTGGGAGCCTCACGTCAAGCATGCCAAGCAGGGGAACGCGGTTCGAGACGCTGGCACTACAGCGATAGGTGGGATGAGGTGCAGCCTCTACCGCCACACGCCAGCCCGTCGCCTGGTTACCAGCGCAGGGCTCTGCCTCGCCGCAGCCAGCCATGCGGCACCGGGGAGTGAGAGGACAAGCCCTCCCCCCGCCGCCTCCCCCCGCCGCCTCCCCCACGCCGCTACCTCACCCCCCCCCCACCCCCCATCACACAGCAGCATGTTGGCAGCCCTGATGGGTTTTCTGGAGGCTTGTTTTGTTCCTTCTCTCCTTCACCAAGCAGTCCATATGGCCCCAAACGGAGGAGACAAACACAGCAGGGACACGGCTGAGGGGGGACACGGCTGAGGAGGGACACGGTTGGGGGGGACACGGCTGAGGGGGGACACGGCTGAGGAGGGACACGGCTGAGGGGGGACACGGCTGAGGAGGGACACGGCTGAGGGGGGACACGGCTGAGGGGGGACACGGTTGAGGGGGGACACGGCTGAGGGGGGACACGGTTGGGGGGGACACGGTTGGGGGGGACACGGCTGAGGAGGGACACGGTTGAGGGGGGACACGGCTGAGGAGGGACACGGTTGGGGGGGACACGGCTGAGGGGGGACACGGCTGAGGGGGGACACGGCTGAGGAGGGACACGGCTGAGGGGGGACACGGCTGAGGAGGGAGGTGTCCCCCGAGGGAGGGACAGCCTCTCCGATCAGAGCCGCAGAACTCACGGCAACACGTGGGAGAACGCCCAACCCGACGTCCCCACTGCGGTGGAACACCAACAGTTGGAACCTAAAACTACCAGCGACTGATGGGAATTGGGTCGTGGTCATAATGATGGCTGCGTGTCGTGGACTACATGCGGTCTCTGCAGTACCAACACAGCAGGCCGCGTCTGTCTGCTGACAGGACCGGCTGAGGACAACGAGAACAGGACAAGAACCAAGACGGACGAACACACACACACACACACACAAGCACAGGCGCACGCGCACACACACACACACACACACACCCCCCCCCTCCCCCCGGGCGGTGACTCACTCTGTGATGGCCTGTGACTCGTCGGGGCTCAGGGAGTCATACACGGACACGAAGTCGTTGGAGCAGTCGTCCTCCACGTGGAAGTTGGTGAAGCGCACGGTGATGGCGTGGTTCTCCGCCGCGCGGATCTGCCACTGGCAGCGCGACTTGGCCGGGTAGCGGTCGGGGAAGCCCGGGGACTGGAATTTCTGCACCCAGCTCTCGGCCTCCAGGCGGTGGAAGCACTCCTCTGGGGGGGGGGGGGGGGAGTCAATCCATCAGGTGTATTTATGAGTTGAGGCGACGCCTCGTTCTGGCCAGTCAGCGCTTTCTTCTTTATAAGGCCGTTAAAATCCTAACACATCCTTCCACAGGGCGCTGGGCCTGTGATGTTACCAGCCTACTGGACCGCGGCAGCTAAATCACATCCCGGTTATTTACATAGAGACATCACACGCGGCCGTGTCAACTACTGGAGGAATTAAAAAGCGGGGAGTTATATTAAGCAATGCATACTGATCTGAGTCTAACGCTGCAACCATCACACCTGGGCAGTACATCACCGGTAGAGGGGAGGGAGAGATAAGGGAGAGATGGGAGTCGGCTCGGACCACTCAATCTCTGAATGGCAGGGGAGAGGGAGAGAGGGAGAGAGGGGGGGAGGGCGGGAGGGATTGGGGTGAGGAGGGAGTCCACCCAGCTGGAACATTACAGCAGAGTGATGGAGGGCTACACTCACGTGCTCTGGGGTTCCTGGCCATCCGAGGGTCCGTCTCTGGAGGGGGAGGGGGAGACGGGGGAGGTGAGGGAGGGGCCGGTGCAGAGGGAGAGGTAAGGATGTGTCATCATGCTAGGCAGGAGGTTTGAATTTGATGCGTGGGGATTCAAGTATTTAGGTTGCACTCGGTACCTCACTGCTGGGGCAGATCGCCTCCCCGGGACCAGTGAGTGAGTGGGTGAGTGGGTATGAATGTGTGAGTGAGTGAGTGCTCGTCCTGTACTCACCGGAGGCGGTCACTTCACTGATTCTGATGTTCTGCCGGCTCTGTCGGCTGTACTGCTGGACTCCGGTCCAGAGGGTCTCCTGGATCAGCTCCTCCGTGAACTCAGGCAGGACCTCCAGATTGTCTGGCGGGATGTTGAACTGGGACCAGAAGTACGCCACCACCCCCTCGCTGGAGACAGGACCACACAGTGAGACACACAGGAAGCTCTGCTGGAAGCTTTTCTGCGTGGATTTATACACTCACTTATCTGGGGCTCGGAGAAACCAAGATGTCTGAACAACAATAAATAACAATAACGCAACCTTCAGAACAACGAGACCACTTCCAATCCAAATTCTAATGATAATATTCAGATGGGCAGGAAAGGTCTGCACTCTGTACCTGTAGGCAACACTATGCATCTCCTGAGACCAGGATAAACTTCTGCTACCTTACTAACCAGTATTGCTACCAGTATTAGTACCAGTATTATTACCAGTATTACTACCAGAATTAGTACCTGTATCATTACCAGTATTAGTACCAGCATTACTACCAGTATTATTACCGGTATTAGTACCAGTATCATAACCGGTATTAGTACCAGCATTACTACCAGTATTAGTACCAGTATTACTACCAGTATCATTACCAGTATTGGTACCAGCATTATTACCAGTATTAGTACCAGTATTACTACCAGAATTAGTACCAGTATTATTACCAGTATTACTACCAGTATTAGTACCAGTATCATAACCGGTATTAGTACCAGCATTACTACCAGTATTAGTACCAGTATTTCTACCAGTATTAGTACCAGTATTACTACCAGTATTACTACCAGTATCATTACCAGTATTGGTACTAGCATTATTACCAGTATTAGTACCAGTATTACTACCAGAATTAGTACCAGTATCATTACCAGTATTGGTACCAGTATTACTACCAGTATTGGTACCAGTATTGGTACCAGTATTACTACCAGTATTGGTTCCAGTATTAGTACCAGTATTGGTACCAGTATTACTACCAGTATTACTACCAGTATTATTACCAGTATTGGTACCAGTATTGGTACCAGTATTACTACCAGTATTACTACCAGTATTGGTACCAGTATTGGTACCAGTATTGGTACCAGTATTACTACCAGTATTGGTTCCAGTATTAGTACCAGTATTGGTACCAGTATTGGTACCAGTATTACTACCAGTATTACTACCAGTATTGGTACCGGTATTACTACCAGTATTGGTACCAGTATTGTTACCAGTATTACTACCAGTATTACTACCAGTATTGGTACCAGTATTACTACCAGTATTGGTTCCAGTATTAGTACCAGTATTGGTACCAGTATTGTTACCAGTATTACTACCAGTATTACTACCAGTATTACTACCAGTATTGGTACCGGTATTAGTAGCAGTATTAGTGGAGCAGACCTACCTGAAGGCGGTGACCACTGACTTGGTGTAATGTTCAGCAAGGAGTGGATCTTCCTTGTAAGAGTTTTTCATCTGTTTGAAAAAAAAAAAAAAAGACAGCTGAGTACTTCCTGTCTCTGAGAGGGCGGGACACCAGACAGGACGTCCCACTGTCGGCCGCGGGCACAGGTGGAGAGAACAGACATGTGGCGACATCACCCATTAACAGATTAGCCTGTGGGTGAAACGAGCGGCTGTGGAATGAGTTGCTGAACTGGTGTTCCTGCTCCACGTCATACCGCGCGTGGAGAGTGAATTTAGGTCCTGACATATCTTTTTAGAAACATTGCTTCTGTAAATACAGTATAATCAAAGAGTACGATTATAGAATGTAGGCAAATGTAAAGCAAGACTGTAAAAGGTATCTATGAAATAAAGAAAGTTTACACTAATGATGTATTTCGTTTTACATGGAAATCTCATGGAAATTAGTGCAGTGAACGCACTGCGGCCTGTGAAGCGGACCGCTTTGAGACGCTACTGCCCTCTAGTGGTGCTGCAATGCTACTGCACTCTAGTGGTGCTGCAATGCTACTGCACTCTAGTGGTGCTGCAATGCTACTGCACTCCAATAGCGCTCGCCGTTTGCGGGACTTCCAGTACACTTTTTGACGTCTTTCTACAGCACATATATTTGTGTGTATGTGTGCATTATTTTTCTATACGGCCCCAAACGGAAGAGACAAACACAGCTGAGGAGGGACACGGCTGAGGGGGGACACGGCTGAGGGGGTACACGGCTGATATATATATATATAAATATACATACACACATCACCCAGAAGATGATGCGTTTCTGGAGATAATTAGTTATGATATTTCTATTTCTACATCCACCAACGCTACTGATACTATAGACTCACATCTCATTCTGGCTTTTTTTTTCTTCGTTTTTTGTTCCTAAAATAACTAATAAATTAGACTTAAGTTGGGTCCAGAGTGTGAGCCAGGCTGGGGAGGACAACCAACTCACAATCTCCTGCAGGTCATCAGCCAGGGCACTAAACTCTGTGCTCTTGGTGTCCTCCAGCTTCTGGTTGTACTTGAGGTTCTCCAGCTTCAGGTGTCCGCTGAAGACCCGTGTGGCCGGGCCCCGCTGCTGGCTGAAGCTGCCCTCCGCCTCGCGTTCTTTGACTTGGAGGAGAGGAAGCCCAGAGTCAGCTTTCAATTGCACAAACCAACCGCATGCACACACTGCGAGCTGCCGGGAGCCTGGCGGCTCAGGGAACAGTCTGCACTGACCGCAGTGACAGCACTGCAGGCCTGCTGCCCCCGCACACTGCACCACTGCACAGAGCACTTTCTGCACTGCATGTCTGTCCAAACGGCATTCAGTCAAGAGTCAAATTAAAACCCAACAGCATTCAGTCATCAGTGAAGGAAACATCATCAACTCACACACGAAGAACCAGATGAGGAACGCGGCCAGGGCGGCCAGGACGAGGAGTGCCAGGAGAACGCCCATCACCACTCCCGTGGTCCTCTTCTTGGACGAGATCTTCTCTCGGTTGGTCAAGAAGTCCACCCTCTCGGCGTGGTTGTTCTGCAAAATAGCTTGGCGTCACCGCGGGGAAACAAGGAAACAGAAAGGCAGCGCAGTCTACCTCCAAAGCGTGGAGACATCAGTGTGTGTGGAATACTGACAGTGCTGCTGCAGAACATAAGACAGGTCTTCCAGACGTGCATTTAGCCACCTGAAGAGCATTTACCTTTTGTAAACATGTCACGTTAACAGCACAGATATAAACAGTATAGGTTACCATGGAGACACGCCAACTGTTGAGACTGTTAAGACATGTTCACGTATTGAAGCAGAAATGAGCACAAAATGGCCTTATATCCTCCTCACTCGTAACCACGACAAGGTGGAACGATTGGAGGTAAACATACTAAATGTTTAGCTTGATTTGAATTTCTCATCCCCTCTAGAAGAAGAAGAATTACTCTTTTGATCCTGTGAGGG
This sequence comes from Urophycis tenuis, assembly GCA_036785325.1. Classification (NCBI taxonomy): domain Eukaryota; kingdom Metazoa; phylum Chordata; class Actinopteri; order Gadiformes; family Phycidae; genus Urophycis; species Urophycis tenuis. Next base: position 16,063,685 of record JAXIVH010000002.1, on the reverse strand, counting down.
AAATTTGTCTCTCCATTAATTCACGATTTAACCCAATCGTGAATTAGTGGAAGACACTCAGACACTTTTTAACCAAGAATGTCTCTGAGCTTCTCTGTTGTTGTAGAGCAGGACTCACTTTTTCACTGTGTCCTGGTTCAGTACACAGCTACCTACACAGTGTCCTGGTTCAGTACACAGCTACCTACACAGTGTCCTGGTTCAGTACACAGCTACCTACACAGTGTCCTGGTTCAGTACAGAATACGCCACACATATAGGGACTGCACCCAGCCTCAAGTCACAACACACCAGGCCAGAACTGGCCCAACCGGTTCAGGAGTTACAAACTTGTGCATGCATGCGCTCAAACTACTTGGGATTGAAGGGAGTTTGCTGATCGGCTCTGATGCGTGCGTGTGGATGAGAGGGTGATATTAGGCCAGTTAGTAATCATGACAGGATGAATTGAGGGCCTGCAGCCTTCCAGGAGGAGCCCGGGTCACTAGAGGTCACTAGAGGTCACTTAGTTAAGAACTCAATCTGTCAGACGTGGCACCGCGCTGGACGGGTGCTCAGTCACATAAGGGCGGAAGATACCTCCTGGTTATTATGGTCTGTTCTGCTTACTATGGTCTGGCGCCACACGGCTCTCACACACAGGTGTTCTAAGTGGAATCTGCAGCAGTAGTGGGAGCAGCAGGAGAGGTTCCAGAGGCCCTGCCAGCTGCAGCCCCCTCCCCCACGCACGGCGGTGTGGCCGTGATGCAAACCATGACATCATCATCTCTACATCCTTCTGTGTCCACTCCCAGACAGAACCATCTCCCAACACTCACTGAACAAACACACTGGACTACGTATTCAAAGCCCCAACGCTCAGCTGAATGTTGTGTTTTGTGTTTTTAAGACCGGGCAGTGAAGATGCTCTTGATCCAAAGTGGAGAATGAATGTGTTGAGAAGAGGAGTCTCACACACACACACACACACACACACACACACACACACACACACACACACACACACACACACACACACACACACACACACACACACACACACACACACACACACACACACACACACACACACACACACACACGGTTAAACTTGTCTGACAGCTAGCAAACTGGTGTAGAAAAGGGCGTGGCTCTACCACAACATCAGAGCAATTACAATTCCTGAATTAGAAAACAACATTCTTTGTCACACCGGGATACGTTTACTCAGGATTAGAACCTGCAAGGTACCTGCAACCTGCAATTTTTATTTCACTGCACACTTCTTCAAGTCACAGACGAGTAAATCAACTTCCTGAAGTGCTGGCCCCAGAGCAGTGACCAGGGCAACGGTGTGGAGTGGTGAGTGTTCACCTCGAAACTTCCGTGACTCATTAGCAGCACATTCCCACCGAGACAGAGCTCAACGTTACTACAACGTCAGGCAACGCTGCCGGCCAGGACTCACAGCCCCTCTCCGTCAGCCCGGTCCATCCGTTCTTCCAGCATCTCAGAAGGTCGAATGATGAGGAACAGTTTATTAGGACGTAACATCACTGATGAGACGTCATCTCACTGCAACTTGGGAGTTCAATGTTGTGCTGCCAACAGGTCACTGAGGTCTCCTGCAGCACGTCTACTGAACGTTAGCAAGACGTCTAGGACATGAACCCATGACGTCTGCTCTGTGACAGAGTGACCTCTGACCTCTGTGAGGGTCTGGAATGTCATCCCACTCCACTGGTCACCTCCAATACAACCTCACCTCAACAGCACTGTAACCAAACAATGACTACAAGCAGGGTAGGGAAATAACCATGTGTTGTTAATCATTAACTCATAATCGATAACAACATAAGCATCCAAGTCATAAAGTCAGTGAAGTAAAATGTGCCGTAAAATAATAAAATAGTTTCTGTTGGATGGACGTTATTATCAAGACTACTGTCAACTGACAGACAGACAGACAGACAGACATCTGTCAACACAAGCTGTGGTTAAGGGTGGTCTCCAGGTTCAGAGGCCTGTGGTTTCATTCATTCAATGCCTTTCGTCAACCCATTTGGGTCATAGCCAGGGTCACAGGAGGCCACCATTTTGTGAGTGGAGAGCAGGTTTCACACAGATATTCACTCAGCATTTATACCAGCGGGGACATAAGGTTTCCAATAGGCAGGCATTATATCAGTAGAGTAAAAAGACATGTTAGTGAATCCAGAAGAAATGCATGCATTCCTTTAAAAGTAAAGTCACATTTGGATAATGGGATTAATGGCCTAATGGGGTGAATGGCCCCCAGTCCATGAGCTCATGCTTCAGATGAGTGTTTCCCAACCCGCACCGTAAGACAAACTGTAAGGACACAAAGACAGGAGGGCCATCTGAACAGGACCCAGCATGCCCCTGGGTGGCAGGGCTGGGTGGCACAGCTATAGATAGAGGGGGCCTAATGTTGGATACCATAAATACTTTATGGTATATAATTAAACACATGGACTATACGAGTAGGTCTGGGACTTGAAAATTGCAATTGGCGCAGTGAAAACCACATATAGGCAGGTATAAAAGTTACTAGTATTTCATCCTATTTGTTCGTTGAGACGGCTGGTAAATGATTTCCTTTGACGGAAATGACATTAAAGGACGCTGTGCATCCAGTTCACTGCGACAGTACCAATGCAGGAGGAATAAGAATACACTTATGGAGGCAATCAATGGAATAAAGGCGCAGCCAACACGTGAACACCTGATGCTCGTCTGAAGGTAACCTCTGATGAAACCAGGCGTCATTAAAGGCTTTACTGTCACAGTCTGCGTATGATTTAAACCTTTATATGTCTACAGACTAAAGGCCTACCATGCTTTATCGACCATGAAGTCCACATTTCAAGAGGAGAGGTAAATCAACTTACGCCGTTGTCATATCTGGCGGAGTTCATTTTTCACCAGATGTTCCTGAGGTGTCGTCTTAAGAAACGCCGGCTTCTCCTCCGATGAAAGATCGCTTGGTTTTCTCCTCAATCAGATTGAAATCCTCAACGGTACAGAGAATGTTTGTGGCGGGTTGTGTACCTGGACTGTTGTCTACCTGGAGCGACTTCCTCGTCATCACAGCTGGCCACGCCCCATAACCCGCCTGACGTCTGGGCGCAGCCTTCACGTCCTGCTGCTTCATGTGGTCTGGAACAGCACAAAGAGTACATAAATGAGTATTGAAATAAACTCATCACTGGTTTCCATGTGCTAATGCCGTTGATGAAGAGCATGTCTGTACCGCTTTACGCGTCCAGGACACGTCGGGTCTTCTGAGAACACCTGCGCACCCCGCTGGCCGTGAAGGAGATCTCAATTAACTGACTGGCGGATCCAAAAAGAGTGTCCGAAGTTTGATTGTTCAATTGGACTTTCGTTCATACTTTCTTTTTTACGTTTTTTACAGTAGTTCGCCAATATATGAATTGCGTACGTGTGTTTCTTTCCACTGGTGGTGGCGGTGTTGAGTTGAAGGATCCATGTGGTAATACGGCTTCCTAGCCGTATTATCGGTGATAATAAACACTTTATAAACAGCAATGATATTTTCTTACAGCCTGGTAGGATATAAGACTGATGAGAACAATCGGTATGAAGACCTGAGACTTTGCTGACGGATTGTCCAAGAACTGATGGCATTCAACTTAAATAGCGTCATTTGTACGGCTCGTTGTAGTGCCAGGGTTACTGGCTGAACAGTGTCTTCATCATTACGAATGCACGACACATCTCCCTGCAACCAGTGGGGTAACCGAGCATACGTTGTTTTATGTGTAGTACTACTGCGCCGCCACTAGAGGTCTCCCTATACTAAGGTGTGCAGCGTCACCTGGCCGCCACTAGAGGTCTCCCCACACTCAGGTAACCACAGAAAGGTTTGGCGTTGAGGTCCCTCGTAAAGAACTGCAGATAGGGCGCTTGAAAAGGGCTTGGTTCTGTCGGAGTGGGAGGAGGAGGACTACATCTCTAACAGCCAACATTGGAGAGACCACAGCAAGATATCAGAGACGACATGCACCATAACTAGCTGATGTAACTACGTAGCGTATTTTGGAACTATATTATATTAAAAAGCGTATTTGTCATAATTGCCACGAAAGAAGGTGTAAAATGGGACATACCATAATACATATATTGGTGGCTATGTCAGTTTGCATATGGAAAAACGTCGAGGTAAGACTTTGTATGATCTATTATGTTGTGGAGCACTGCATTTGTTGTTTGTATAATTCCATTGTACTCACCTATGTTTTAATCTACAATATCAAATTTGCCACTGATACATTTATTTTCGTCCGCTATCACCGAGGGGATGACGCCCTGCTGTAGGACAGATTTAATTTGCAAATGCATCGCAGGCACAGTCCACTAGAATAAATCTGTCGACCGAAGGAAGTGTTGGTGGCAGATTGGATATGCAATCCTGAAATGGACATCGAATAATTGATATTAACACTGACGGGTTAAGATCGAATGTTTTTTTGTTTCTGTTTCTGCAAATTAGTGTGGATTATTTTTGTGTCATTTTCTTTACAAAGAAATGTCAATATACTGACTCATCGTCCACACAGTGTATACCTGTCTATTCCCGCATAATTATAGCCCTTTCAGCACGAGGCCTTCAGAATAAGCATGTAGGCCTATTTATGTCTTCTCTGTAGCTCCATAGAGGAACCGCAAGAATGGTGCCATGCATATTTCATACATTATATTGGCGTTTATGTAGCCTACCAACCCACTAAGATTGTAGGTTATTCTACGATGTGGGAGAACCTACCATGGTTTAAATTCTTGTTAGGCCTACTCTGAACAGAACAGCAAAAGTTGATTATGAAATAAGAACGTAGGCTATATCATGTATTACATTTTGATATTTAAACTGTATTTTGTATAGGCCTACAATAGAACCACAAAAGGACAAATGCATAACATTCCCTGATCAGAAGTAATCTCCAAGGTCTTAAGACCATCAAACTGTTGTCAACACCTTGTGTTGGTAAAGAGTACCCAACAGATGATGACCTTGGAATGTTTTACACACAAGAGTTGTACATTTAGGGTGATAGTAATGACGAGCTAATAACAGGCTTGTATTTATGTATTTATGTATTTATGTATACCTGTATCCAATGTACTCTGTAAAGAAACAGTGGTGGAGCTGACTCAAAAAAGAGATTGCATTTCTTTCACCAAACCCATTTTGCTGCATGCATAAATCACAGCCTCATGACGTCTGTCTTTGTAAATTGCAACACAACTGACCGACAGCTTTGAGCTGCCATGCAGTCAGACAAGGAAACCATTTTAATCCACAGGAAACACGAGCACTCCACTTTTAGAATGCAGGAAGCTTACAAATAAAATTAATTCACAATCTCACGTATTGTTCCCTCTAATGTAAGGCATTAGGGATCACATGGCAATACATTTTACCCCACATCTGTAAGCCCTCACAAGACCAATGCAGACAGAGAAGTCAAAGCTAAACTCATAATGATCAGCTAAAGTGATTACTTTTACGATCACTCAATCAATACTTTGTACATCACCCCTATCATCTAAAGAATATAGATTAGAGGAATATAGATCCCATTTTGCAGGTCTGTACAATGTGTGGAGTGTGTCTTCTCTCTCTGATGAGCTGTTTGGCTGGAGAGGAGCCTGCATGTGCACCTCTGTATCTGCTCTGTAATAGTTCCTCTGCCATAAGAGTCTTTAGTGGGATTACAAGTCTGCTGAGTGTTAGCAGACTGAAGGAGACGCAGGACCTCCAGGTTTAGTGGACAGATTACACTCTGACACATGCACAGTTGGATGACAAGCTGGAGTGAGTGTGCAGAAAGGGTTTGGGGTCCTCTCCTGTTCACGTCTTGTTGTTCATTTTGGCATTGGGATTACCTCACCAAAGTGTCTCTGCTCTCGCTTCTTCGTGTAATTCCCAGGTTGTGTTCTTTGTGGAAGCATACATGCAAAAGTAGAAGCTTAATATTTTTAATGAGATTAACAGGGAAAGGAATTACACTTTCCCCCAAAGCATTGTGTGTGATGGCCCCTGGGCCAGCAGAGGGGTCTGAGGCTGCTGAACGCCGCCCAATACTCGCTCAGCTACGTTAGCACCAGTGGGCCCACCGAGGTTCATGTGATTCAGACGTAGTTGGCAGACCGCAGCGGTACGTACAGAACCATATCACCCCACACAAGCACAGTTAAAAACAGCCCAGCAGCCGAGTGTTTACCCAGAGCACTCCCGTGTTCATCAAGATAAATGGTTGCAGTGCTAAGCTGAGTGCTGAACAACACCAGCTCAGTCCAGCCGAGGCGGACGGCAGCGATGTGAGGGTGAAGCCCGCGGAGCTGCAGCACTCAACAATACTCTAGTAACTCACTTATGTGGCAACATGGAGACCTGATGTGCGTTGAGTCAAAGGGGAGGAAAAAGCATCAGATCCAAAGGATGGCTGAATATGTTCTTTGTTACATACGTCCTAGAGCCCCCGTGTCAATCTGGAGATTCATTCTCTCTCCCTCTCTCCCCTTTATGTCTCTCCTGTTGATTCATTTCAGAGCCAACAGATAATCACGTTCACTAATGGTGTCTCATGTTCCCCACGCCTCGCGTACCGCTGCCTACAACCATTTATTATCACGTCTCCACCAGCTTCCTTCCTCCCTTTCTCCAGTCCTTTCTCCACTTCCCCTCGTGAAAACACAACGGCCGGACTAATCTGGTGCAGGCGCTGCAATCTGAAAGGAAAGCTGCGTGTTTGTGAAGAACGAGGGCAGGAGGAACGCTGTGAAGGTTGTGCCACGATGCTGCCATCACAGGCTGACAGCTGATGGAACACGTAGCTGGAGATGTTTTTATGAGCACTGCAGTGGATTCCTTCAGCACATCACACAGAGCCAGCGGTGTGGAGGTGGAGGAGGTGGTGGCGTTGGCGGCGGTGGTGGTGGCGGTAGATTAATGGTTGTGGTGTCGAGGTGGTGGAGACGGCAGTGGAGGTGGTGGTAGGACGGTGTGAGGTAGGCCTACACACAGGCCTGTCAGGGCTTCTGCTGCTAGTGTTTCAACACCAGCTGAGTGTGTGAGTCACCATGGTTGGCTGCTCGAAGGAGTGGGTGTGTGTGTGTGTGTGTGTGTGTGTGTGTGTGTGGGTGGGTGTGTGCTTGTGTGTGTCTGGTTAAATGCTGAATCAACATTTGGATGATTTCAGTCATTTGTTCTCTCCATGTACTTCAGTGCTGGTCTGGGTGATCAAACCATCACGTCCGTCTCTCCCACCACTGAAACATCACTTACTATTGGCCCTTATACCTGTTCTGCCTCAGAGCATTCAGTGTGTGAACTTTGGTCTTTTGGACTCGTCATATTGCGTCATATAACAGTATAACAGTATAACAGTGTCCCTACAAGCCCTCCACAACATGTCTCGTATCAAAGCTGATGCTGGTAGTAAGGGTTGGATTGTGAGTGAGGCGGTCTGGTCACCTGAGCCAGTCGTGTCCTCTGAGGTCGGTCTCGCTCCACCTCCTGGTGAGGAGGTGAGAGTGAGTCTGCATGCACCTCCCCTCAGCTCTGACCTCCTGGATACATTCAGGAGTGCATCACATGTGAGGTGTATGTATGAGGTCATCACATGTGAGGTGTATGTATGAGGTCATCACATGTGAGGTGTCTGTATGAGGTCATCACATGTGAGGTGTATGTATGAGGTCATCACATGTGAGGTGTCTGTATGAGGTCATCACATGTGAGGTGTCTGTATGAGTGCATCACATGTGAGGTGTATGTATGAGTGCATCACATGTGAGGTGTCTTTATGAGTGCATCGCATGTGAGGTGTATGTATGAGTGCATCACATGTGAGGTGTCTTCATGAGTGCATCGCATGTGAGGTGTATGTATGAGTGCATCACATGTAAGGTGTATGTATGAGTGCATCACATGTGAGGTGTATGTATGAGGTCATCACATGTGAGGTGTCTGTATGAGTGCATCACATGTAAGGTGTATGTATGAGTGCATCACATGTGAGGTGTATGTATGAGTGCATCACATGTAAGGTGTATGTATGAGTGCATCATATGTGAGGTGTATGTATGAGTGCATCACATGTAAGGTGTATGTATAAGTGTATCACATGTGAGGTGTATGTATAAGTGTATCACATGTGAGGTGTATGTATAAGTGTATCACATGTGAGGTGTATGTATAAGTGTATCACATGTGAGGTGTATGTATAAGTGTATCACATGTGAGGTGTATGTGTTCATCCTCACAAAAAACCAATCCTAGTTTCAGATAGAATGCTGTCAAACCTTGAACATGAACATCCCAGTCAGCCTGGAGTCCTCCTGCCAGGACTCAGAGTGATTGGAGGCCCTGCATGAGGCTTGAGCAGGACTCTAGGCCTGTCTCAGAGCTGAGCCTCCAGTGAAATATCTGCAATCTGCTGATAACATTGGTCCTCCATGTGGGAGAGAGGAGAGAGAGAGAGAGAGAGAGAGGCAGAGAGAGAAACAGAGAGAGGGAGACAGCATAACACCCTGGCTTGTTAGGGATTGTTCTGAGGGTAGAATCTATTGTTTTGCATAAAACTCTGCCTCCGGTAGGCTGGTTTCTTAAGGTAGGATGGATCTGGTAGGCTGGTTTCTTAAGGTAGGATGGATCTGGTAGGCTGGTTTCTTAAGGTAGGATGGATCTGGTAGGCTGGTTTCTTAAGGTAGGATGGATCTGGTAGGCTGGTTTCTTAAGGTAGGATGGATCTGGTAGGCTGGTTTCTTAAGGTAGGATGGATCTGGTAGGCTGGTTTCTTAAGGTAGGATGGATCTGGTAGGCTGGTTTCTTAAGGTAGGATGGATCTGGTAGGCTGGTTTCTTAAGGTAGGGTGGATCTGGTAGGCTGGTTTCTTAGGTAGATTGTATCTGTATCTGATTGTATCTATTATTATTATTATTATTGTTACATCATAAGTATTCCATCTACAAATAGACGTACTGTCATCCAATGTCTGATGTATCAGGGATCATCTGTATCATCTGAAGCAGATCTGTACAGGTACCTTCATGCTGGAGCTGCCCCCAGCAGACAGCTCAGCTGGCTCCAGAGCACACCAGTCAGAAGGACAGACGCTGACGGAGAACTGAAAGACAGACAGAAGGACAGACGACACAGAACTGAAAGACGTTGTTTCGTTTCTTTCAATGCAAACAGAGTCTGGGTCTGCTGTGTTGTAGTGCGTTTGAATAGAGGAAGCAGCGACATGAGCCAACAGGGCCTGCTAACAGAGGCTAGGCCAGGAGGGCCTGCTAACAGAGGCTAGGCCAGGAGGCCAGTCCATGTGAGCGAGGAATTAGGGAAGGAAAGGTTTAGCAAGGAATAAACCATGAGCCTCAACATTCATCTTGACACATGGGCCGGTCTGCAGCAGAGCAAGACCTCCACGGTCTCTGGATGTGGACAAGATGGCGTGTGTTCCCCTCATCTTCGTTTCCTCTTCACAAAAACAGACCTCACAGGTTAGCCTGATTAGTGTCTGTGACACACACACACGCACACACACACACACGTACGCATGCACGCACACACACACACACGCACGCACGCACACACGCACACGCGCGTGGTAGAGTAGAACAACATTGACTGGGACAAAGACCCACCAAAGACATGCACACACCCACACACACCGTATCAGACACTCTGTGCTGACAGTTGAAACACACACACACACACACAAACACACACACACACACACACACACACACATAGAGACACCACTGCTCTATAAAGAGGAGGAGCATCAATAATTGAACGGCCTTGGGATGGTCTGAGCTCTCGCTTGTCACGCACTCCTCCTCCTCCTCCGCCTCCTGCCCCACCTCCTCCTCCTCCTCCTCCTCCTCCTCCACTCTAAACCCCATCCTCTGCCCCGGTCCCCCACCCCCAGCATCCTCCCAGACACACCCTACCCCTCCCCTCTCCTCCTCTCCCCTCCTCTCCCCACACTCTAATGAACCTCCTTTTCCTCTCCCTCATACAGAATAATGATGTCTCACCCTCTGTCCTTTATCTGCCTCCCCCTTCATTTTGTTCTTGTGTGTACACTATCTCGCTCTCTCTCTCTCTCTCTCTCTCTCTCTCTCTCTCTCTCTCTCTCTCTCTCTCTCTCTCTCTCTCTCTCTCTCTCTCTCTCTCTCTCTCTCTCTCTCTCTTCTCTTCTCTCCCTCCCTCCCTCCCTCCCTCTGGTCTACTGAAGCCAGGGCTGTGTTATCTGCTCCACTGACAGAGCACATGATCAACAGAACGTCGTGAGCTCTGTGTTGCCAATAGAAGAACCCTGCTTGTCGTTTTATCAGCCGGACTGCCTGCCCCCGCTACACCGCTAGGCTAGGCTAGGCTAGGCACCAAGGTGCATCTGGGCTCAACTGACTCCATTAGCAGAATAAAGAGATCCAGACATGAATGGAGACGGTCCTCCCTGTGTATACGAGACAGATAATGAAATGTAATAGCAGTAAACTAAAGGCACAAATGGAAGTCACAGGCCCTGGTGAGGGGTCCTTTTATAGATCCTCACGGTGATTAAAACTATTTTCCCCTTTTGGTCGGTCGTTCTATTGTGAATGTGACCCTACGAAAATAAGATAATACCAATATTTAATCTACTGAGTGATTCTGCATCACAGACTGGCAGACTGCACAGCACACATTAACTCACTCACACACACGCACACCACCATGCACACACACACACACACACAGACACACACACACATGCACGCACATGCACACACACACTCATAATGCACGCACACACACACACACACACACACGCACACACATACACACACGCACACGCACACACACACCCATTCACACACACACGAACGCCAAACCAAACACACTGGGAGGCCGACAGGATGAGACTCGCCCAAATGGCGGGTGTGTGATGGAGGAGAAGTCTTCTCCTGGCTCCTCGTGGAATGCACCACACTAAGGCGCACTGATCCTGTGATCTGTCGCCCTCACACCAGAACCATCTCCTCTGCGGAGCATCTGTGACGTTACCAATGTAACTTAGTGTTTAAGGAAAGCTCAGGCTTTAGGTCGGTACTCCATTGACCTGTTAATAGGAACACTGGTTATACTGCGTGGTGTTACAGCTGCTTGCTGCCTGTCTCCTTCATGTTGTAAAACGTGTGGATACTCCAGACATCCATTTGGTTTGACAGCACGGTTGTTATGTACTCTCTGCAGTGTCTGAACCGCCTGACTCAGTCCTCTCTGGTAGAAACATTCTGCCATCAGCTGATGGAATCAGAGCCACTGTTGGCGTGTTGGCCTCCATGTTACCACTATATTCAGATGGTTTTCCAGGAGGTTTCTGGTCACAAAGCAGATCTGAAGGTGCTGACCTGAATCTAGTGTGCTACTCTTGGCATCACACGAGTTAAGGGTGAGCTTCCTGTCATGTAATAATGTCAACGTTGCATAGTTAAATTCAGAGTAAATAGAACCATTCACTGCCAGCCACCAGGTGTCTTGTGATGAAGTCAAAGCAGCAGAGTACGTGTGCCTCGCAAGCTGGCAGCGGGTGAGTGGCAGGCCTGCGGACAAATGAGAGGCTGCTGTCTGTATGAAATACTATGACTCTGTCTTCACGATCCACTGTAGCAGTTAAGGGAGAATGGAAGACGGGCTCCATGTGGAATAGCTCATAGGAATGTTTTCATGTCCCTTTCTCCCCCAGCTCAGGTTTGACTTAATGATCCAGTGTGCCAGGCTCCCCATCACTGCCCAGTACACCAGACCCTGTAAACAACAAGGCAACGTCAAAGCAACCTCAGCAGCCATTCAGGCTGCTATCAGCCGCCAAGCCTCGCCCACGGGACTCTATTAGAGGGGGTGAGAGAGTGAGGCAGAGACAGACAGCGAGAGAGAGAACGAGAGAGAGAGAGAGAGAGACATACACACTGAGTGACATGTTTAAATTCTACAGGGAACCAGTTGCTACGGTAACAGAGAAGGTAGCCGACTCCTGTGGGTGGCGTTACCACGGCAACCGGCTTCAGTGGCCAAATGATGCTGAGAGAGAGGAACAGCGGGGGGGGGGGGGGGGGGGGGGGAGAGGGGAGGGAGACAGGAACAGCAGAGGGAGAGGGAGGGTAGCAGCAGAGGGAGAGGGGGAGTCAGTGAGGAGGGAGGGACACGATACGGGCCGCTGTGAGGCTGTGCTAACTGAGCTCCCCTGAATCCTCTTGGCTGAGGCGCGGGGTGTGAAAGGCCCAGCAAGGCTGCACCGGCAGCAGCTGGAGGTCAGATGGTCATCCTTGCTTATTAGGACCACCATGACCTCCTTAGCCACTTCACCTCTCCCAGCCAAGGGGTTTGTGACCTGTGACCATCGTGTGGTCCTGTTGTGGTAAAGCTGATGCTAAGAGCCAGTCTTTAGTAGTCTCAAACAAGCTAAGAACATACAAGACCCATCAATGCTTTTTCTTATTTCAAATGATTGGGTTTGTGTGGCTTTGTGAACGTGTTTTACTGCGTACCCCAGGATGCACACGCCCACCTTCTACTCGCCCATATTAGGAAGCTTTCCCAGCTAGATTGTGTGAATGAACTGTACATCATGCATATTCATAAGACACAATCATAATGGCATACATTACTGAGTCATTAAGTCATAGACGTCAGTCCAATATAATCAACTGTTTTGATTGAAACTCATCATCATCTATTCTGCCGATCAAAGGGAGGCAACCAGGGTGGTGTTGATGAGCCCAGACATGCAGGCCTGCTGGTATGCAGCTCACACAGAAGAACAGCACAGTATATACTGTGTGCATCTTGAGCAGCAGCCCCATGTATCCGCAGGGAAGACATACTTCAATAACCGGCAGCTTCAAAGACAACACCGAGGACAGCTGAGTCGGAGGTTTAAAGGCAGCAGTGGAACCAGAGAGGGGTGAGAGAGAAGGAGAGAATAGACAGGGAGAGAGTGAGGGGGTGAAGGAGAGGGAGGGAGAGAAGGGGGAGAGAGAGAGCATAAGGGGAATGTCAGATTATTCTGGTGATGCTCGCTCGCTCGCTCACTAGCTGTCAGGAACATGGTAGAAAAGGACTATCAATCTAAACCTATTGGATTAGGTCATGTCAATGATTTAGCCCCTGCTTGACCCCTTTAGTTCTGCAAAGTCTGCCTCATTCAGTTACCTTCACAACATGCTGGAGAATATGGACTGAATAGTCTGTCCCTTCAGCCAAAAGATTCAAAGTGTTTATTCTCATGTACAGCAGGGAAAACAAGTTTCTCTGTGTAATGAAATTATTGCATTGTTGTCTACACTGATGCCAGGTTATATATAAAAGAGACAAATACGTACAATACATATATACAGTATATACAGTACAATGTTAGTCCTCCACCTCTCTCTGAAATAGTCTGTCCCCTCACCAAAAACGTTAGCCCTGTACCTCTATCTAAAATTCAAAGTTATAGATTTGAAAAACACACGATTTGGAACCGATTTCACATGTAGAAAAAAATGTGATTGTCAGATGCTGACTCAGACAGTGTCCCTCAGTGTGACTTGTGGTCTTCATGATGTTTAAATTGGGACATTTAGTTCACTACAACAGGAGATCACCACCATAGTATATTATATATCAAAGAGGTATTGCATCTTAAAAGGAGTGCAGTTAGTAATTCTCAAGAGTGACTGGATACAAATATTTGGCGTATAAATTCGTCCTCCCTCCTGCATCCCCTCTCCTCTCATAAAAAGTTACGCTGGCTTGTTTCCATTGTGTCAATTTCAATCTAAATACTCCAAATCCCCTGTTGGGTTGGTATTGTGTAGATATTAGGGTGTTTGGGAGGGATCTGCACGGCTCAAATCTCAGCTAAGCCTTTGATTCCTTAAATCCCCCGAGGCAACACTTCTGCCGAGTGCTACGGAGCATCACAGAGTGCTACGGAGTGCTACAGAGTGCTACGGAGCATCTAGGAGCACTCCACGTGGTTAGGGAGGGTGACTGCGGGTTACAGAGTGCTGTGCAGTGTTCAGAGTGTTCCTGGGCGCTGCAGAGTGTGGCGGAGCGTTACAGAGCGCTACAAAGCCTGAGACAGCGTGGTAGTTGTTACAGAGTGTTACAGAGGGGTACAGAGTGTTACAGAGGGGTACAGAGTGTTACAGAGGGATACAGAGTGTTACAGATGGGGTACAGAGTGTTACGGAGGGATACAGAGTGTTACAGAGGGGTACAGAGGGGTACAGAGTGTATCAGAGGGATACAGAGTGTTACAGAGGGATACAGAGTGTTACAGAGGGGTACAGAGTGTTACAGAGGGATACAGAGTGTTGCAGAGGGATACAGAGTGTTACAGATGGGGTACAGAGTGTTACGGAGGGATACAGAGTGTTACAGAGGGGTACAGAGTGTTACGGAGGGATACAGAGTGTTAGAGAGGGGTACAGAGTATTACGGAGGGATACAGAGTGTTACAGAGGGGTACAGAGTGTTACGGAGGGGTACAGAGTGCTACAGAGTGTTACGGAGGGCTAGGGAACATGAGAGAGTGTTACAGAGAGGTACAGAGCACTACGTGTGTAACAGAGCGTTATGGAGCAGAGTCAGCCAGAGCTGTGTGTGAATGTGTTTGTACAATTGAGCTGTTTCCGTTGACATTTACTTTGCCTGCAATGAAACACCCACAGTGTTGAGGCAAAATCTCCGTGTTCCGTGGGAGTTTTTATTTTGGCGCAGAGCTGAGTGTGAAAAGAGTGCCATTATATCCATCCCTCTGGTGCTCTGCGGCTCACACAGGAGGACGGAGTGGACACGCACAACGTGCCAGGATGACATCACTGTCTGAGTCAGAGCAGGTGGTCATGATGTCGTGATGTAGGTGGACATTTGGTCAGAGCAGCTGGTCATAACATCGTGATGTAGGTGGACATTTGGTCAGAGCAGCTGGTCATAACATCGTGATGTAGGTGGACATGAGCTCAGAGCAGGTGGTCATAACATCGTGATGTAGGTGGACATTAGGTCAGAGCAGTTGGTCATGACATCGTGATGTAGGTGGACATTAGGTCAGAGCAGGTGGTCATGACGTCGTGATGGAGGTGGACATGAGCTAAGAGCAGCTGGTCATGATGTCATGATGTTGTCATTAGGTCAGTGATGGTGGTCATGATGCAGTAACGAGGGTGAGGACATGAGGTCAGAGCAGGTGGTCATGATGTAGTGATGTAGGTGGACATGAGGTCAGAGCAGGTGGTCATGATATTGAGATGAGGGTGGAGGAAGTCAGGTCAGAGTTGGAGTACATCATTCTACAGAGAGGAGCCGCCATCATAGAAGCTCAGACAGCTTCATCTTCATACGAGAACATAGGCCTGTTTTATAATGTGACAGCAAAGGAAATGTGTTATTCAAACCACACACCTCCTGTGGAGGGGTTTCAGATGAAGCCATTAAAGGTACGAGAGTGAGGACAATAATATCTCCATGGAGGTCGGTGGAGTATGGCATTGTGTGCCATGTCTTTGAGGCTAAGTGTTTTTAAAGGTATAACGTTAGGTAAACATCATGAATCTTATGAATGATTCATTCACTGTGTAGTCAGCTTTTTGAAGTCAATCTTATAGTATTAGCTTACAAACGCTAACTCATTTTGTCTAGAAGAGTAGGCAGCTTTGCTCTCCCTGAAGGAAACCTGTGTAATTTTATTGCATTTAAATCTCTTTATACTCGTAATAAGGAAGAACCCCCAGAAAAATCTTGACACAGTTCTCCTCTAATGTGACCTTGTACATGTGCATGCATATGTGTGTGTGTGCGTGTGCGTGTGCGTGTGTGTGTGTGTGTGTGTGTGTGTGTGTGTGTCTGTGTGTGTGTGTGTGTGTGTGTGTGTGTGTGTGTGTGTGTGTGTGTGTGTGTGTGTGTGTGCTTGAGCGTGTCTATGTGCATTACACACACGTGTGTGTAATGGAGTAATGGCTGTGTAGAAACAGGAGTGTGTGTCCATGGAGCCCTTTGTGTGTGAGTCCTGCGTGGCGTCATGGATCAGGGAACACGTGTCTCCTCCGGCTCCCGCAGAACGGATGTCTGCCGGACATTTATGGTTCCTTGTGGCTCAGCGAGGAGAAGCATGAAGAAGAGACTCAGTCACGACTCCACCCTGTAGGAGAGACTGTAGGAGAGACTCTGTAGGAGAGACTGTAGGAGAGACTCTGTAGGAGGCTGTAGGAGAGGCTCTGTAGGAGAGACTGTAGGAGAGACTGTAGGAGAGACTCTGTAGGAGAAGCTCTGTTGGAGACTGTAGGAGAGACTGTAGGAGAGACTGTGTAGGAGACTGTAGGAGAGACTGTGTAGGAGACTGTAGGAGAGACTGTGTAGGAGACTGTAGGAGAGACTGTAGGAGAGGCTCTGTAGGAGAGACTGTGTAGGAGACTGTAGGAGAGACTGTAGGAGACGCTCTGTAGGAAAGAGTGTAGGAGAGGCTCTGTAGGAGAGACTGTAGGAGATACTCTATAGGAGAGACTGTAGGAGAGACTGTAGGAGAGGCTCTGTAGGAGAGACTGTGTAGGAGAGGCTGTAGGAGATACTCTGTAGGAGAGACTGTAGGAGAGGCTCTGGAGGAGAGGCTGTAGGAGATACTCTGTAGGAGATACTCTGTAGGAGAGACTGTAGGAGATACTCTGTAGGAGAGACTGTAGGAGAGGCTCTGTATGAGAG
>JAXIVH010000002.1:16041923-16044423 GCA_036785325.1 Urophycis tenuis | reverse complement strand
CCAGTTGACGGAGTGACAGGACGTAGGGGAGCAGCATCGCCGTGGTAACGGCGGCTTCAGGAACATGACTGTGAAGCCAGGCCACCTGGAGTCTGGGGGGGGAGGTGTAGCCAGAGACACTATTACTGCTATAATAATCATATTCATTATGTTATTATTCTTGTCGTTACTGCTAAAAATTATACAGCAGTAGAGGCAATAACGTCATTCAAGTGAATCAAGTATCATGATGGGATTCCAGTTCAATGAGTAGATTGGTGTGAACATCACAGCAAAAATACATTCAATTCCTAATTCATCATGGGGGAAAAGGTAGCTTTCAAGACAGTGTATCAATCACAATTCAGTCTCAGCCCTGTTTAAGGATAAAGGATGAATATCGCTCCATTACACAAGCAATCTGTTTTCATGAGTCAAATTAATTACGTTCTTCAATGTATCATTTTTCTAATAATTAGTAATGTTCTTAAAGGCGTAATGTAAGATTGGGCTGAGTTAGTCTTTCCAAATCCAATAGGGGGCAGCATGTTACCAGAGAGGTGTGCTGCCCCCCCTGTTGTGGGCTAACATTAGCATTAACAGCTGTTTACTTACTGGTCTATAAGTTCAGCATCAAACTCCATTCCTTCCTTGCTTCCACTCTGAAGCGGTTTTGTTTGACTTCTATTTCTGTCATTTATTTTTTTCGCCGCAGTTGACTTTCTTTTGAGGTTTCAACGTGTCTGGCAGCGCTACTTCTTCATGGTTGATGGCCGAGCGGACGCTGCGGTCACAGCGACCTCATGAGGCACAGAGTGGTACTGCAAGACGGTCCGAGCCGCAGCTAGCTGGGCTAGCTGCTAACTTCAGTCAATATTTCTGCAACACAATACATAGACCCCTTTGACAGGACATCAAAACTGTTTGTTCACATTCTGTTTGATTTTATTTCACATGATTTAGTTCTTTTTTTTTTAATGTTTCAAGCAAAGTATTGTACACATTGCACCGTACAACCTTTATTTTAGAGGTGCAAGTTGCACCTCTAAAATAAAGGTAGTGTTTGAATCATCTGTGTATGTTGTGTGTCAGGAAAACATAGTTGCGCAGAAACATTAGAATGCCTGGTTAGTATTTCACCATATTGGGTCCAAGGCTGAGCCATGCGATGGGTGATGGAGCGCAGCCACAACAATCACAGTAGAAGTAACAGGAGGTAGCATTAAGAGTAGCAGTAGAAGTAACAGGAGGTAGCATTAACAGTAGCAGTAGAAGTAACAGTAGCATTAGCAGCAGCAGTAGAAGTAACAGGAGGTAGCATTAAGAGTAGCTGTAGAAGTAACAGTAGCATTAGCAGCAGCAGTAGAAGTAACAGGAGGTTGCATTAAGAGTAGCAGTAGAAGTAAAAGTAGCATTAGCAGCAGCAGTAGAAGTAACAGGAGGTAGCATTAAGAGTAGCAGTAGAAGTAACAGTAGCATTAGCAGCAGCGGTAGTAGCAGTAACAGTAGTTACTGCTACAGTAGCAGGAGTGGGCAGGAAGACACAGGAACAAGACAACACAGAAACAAACAGTATTGCTCATTAGTGGTTATCTGGGGATGGAGAAGGGATCACAGTGGAGATTGGGTGTGCAGGTCCTCCACACTGGAGGTCAGGGCCGCAGGCTCCTGATGGAGGCCTATCGATTCGAGGGGGACCAGGAGATACGGTTGCAGGCGGGCATCATTGATTTTGTGCCGCTGCTAACAGCCTAGTGGGGGGGGAGCAGGGAGCTGTCAGGTTATCTTCTCAAATATCCCAACACTCTTTTCTCCGCTCCTTTTGCCTTCTGTGGCGCTGACCTTCCACGAGTCAAAGAGAGATATCTATTTATTATTATTATTAATTATGAAGTATCTAGGTATCCGTTTGCCCTGCGACTGCAGCGGGCTGTTTCCACCACAGCCATGTGAGTGGTCACACGTTGGGCTCTCAGTGTGCCTCACTGGAGCCCCAGGCTGCCGCGCCAAGCACAGCGCTCCTCGTTTTGATTACAACAGCTGCATGCGCTGGGTGTATTTTTAGATGCACTGCGTTCTTCTTCTGCTATGATAGATCCCCCATTAGGTCCCATGGTGTTATGATGCACAGCTTCAGGACCAATGACTGAGCGTACATATTCTGTGTTTTCAGAATGAGATGAATGAGGTTTTGAATGAGGTTCTAACGTGTGCAGCATCAGCGTGTGGGCATCGCCCCCTGCTCCTCCTCACTGTGTGGGCCTCCTCCTCACCCCCCTCCTCCTCACCCCCTCCCCCTCACCCTATGGGCCTCCTCCTCACCCCCTCCTCCTCACCCTCTCCTCCTCACCCTGTGGGCCTCCTCCTCACCCTCTCCTCCTCACCCTGTGGGCCTCCTTCATCTAATTGGCTGGGCGTTGCTCGTCTCGTGTGTCTGTCAACAGGAGCACAGTAAACACCAGGAGAACAGTAAACACCAGGAGCACAGTAAACACCAGGAGAACAGTAAACAGTAAACACC
>JAXIVH010000002.1:16027474-16034974 GCA_036785325.1 Urophycis tenuis | reverse complement strand
GGAACCATGTGAACCCCCCCCCTGCCTTTCAGGCGCTGAAACGAGGCCGGTGGGGCCCGGGACTCGGCGCCGTGACCCAGGGCAGCGGCCCGCTGGCCGAGCCACAGATCGCCATGTTCTGCGGCCACCAGCTCCTCCACATGAAACACGGAGACGGGCCAGTGGGAGCCGGACCCGCCCAGGGCCGACAGGGCTGCTACACACGCTGCCCAGCCAGATCCTGTCCTACTGCCAGGAGGTAGGCTTCCAGCGCCGCAGTAGACACTCAACCCAAAGGACAGCCATGAACACACCCCGCCTAGATCAATACCACTAACGTCAGCATTATCACAATTAGAATCTCTAATAGCTGAGTGCTCAGTCCTACCCTTGTGATGTGCTCAGTCCTACCCGGGGCTCCGGCTGGGCTCCGGCTGGGTGCTGGGTGGTACCCCGGGGTGCTGGGTGGTACCCGGGGTGCTGGGTGGTACACAGGGTGCTGGGTGGTACAGTGCGGGGGTGCTGGGTGGTACATTGCGGGGTGCTGGGTGGTACCCGTGGGTGCTGGGTGGTACAGTACGGGGTGCTGGGTGGTACATTGCGGGGTGCTGGGTGGTACCCGGGGTGCTGGGTGGTACAGTACGGGGTGCTGGGTGGTACCCTGGGGTGCTGGGTGGTACAGTACGGGTGCTGGTGGATACCCGGGGTGCTGGGTGGTACCCGGGGTGCTGGGTGGTACCCAGGGGTGCTGGGTGGTACATTGCGGGGTGCTGGGTGGTACCCGGGGGTGCTGGGTGGTACAGTGCGGGGTGCTGGGTGGTACCCGGGGTGCTGGGTCGTACCCGGGGTGCTGGGTGGTACCCGGGGTGCTGGGTGGTACCCGGGGGTGCTGGGCCTCTCAGCTGCAACCGTACACGGAGCGTCCAGGTGGATGGAGCTCTCCAGTGACAAATTCAATCATTTGAGGTGTTCTTGTTTCTAACCCGGGTTCGTTTTGTGCTCTACCTGTCCTCTCTTATATATGGATTTTACTATATATAATGAAGGGATGCTGGTGTACTGGAAATATTTTTTTAAATATTTCCTTAATATTTGTTTACCACCATCCCTCTTTCTTCCCCCTTTTTACCGGATGTGTGCTCGTGATATGGAAATGAATCGTTTGTCTCTGAACGTATTCGGATGACATGTTGAAAAAGTGTTTCCCTGCGCCACCTGCTGGCCGATTCATACACTGCTCTCCTATTAGAATAAGGATCATGTGCTTCAATTGACTGTAATGCGATTAGCCCTACATTATAATTCCTGATTGCTTTTCCACAAAAGCCTTCGTTTTCCTGACATTTGTGAAGAAAGCATCAGAGCATTCAGGCCCGCTGCCAAATTCCTTTTCAGCATTAAACCCTCCAGTGGCTTTGGGCTTCAAATGTTGATTTTAATTGAAACCAGTCAAATGTAAAATAGGGAATATTGAAATATGAGGACATTCACTAAAATTAATGAGTTAGAATTCATTGAGCCATGTTATGCCATGTTGTACCATGTTATAACATGTTGTAACCAATGTTATAACATGTTGTACCGGTACCATGTTATAGCGTGGCTTGCCTCACCTCAGAAGAGGCGCGAGATTATGTTGCATGACTCTCTTCCCTTTGTCCTCCCCATGCATCCATTAATCTCCCTTTACTCCTCCCCCTAATACCTTACAAATCCCCTCCCTTTCTGTCCCCATTCCCTGTCTGTCTGTCTGTCTGTCTGTGGTGTGTGTGTGTGTGTGTGTGTGTGTGTGTGTGTGGTGTGTGTGTGTGTGTGCGTGCGTGCGTGCGTGGTGGTGTGTGTGTGTGTGTGTGCGTGCATCCAGATGTATCCTGGGCTGAAGATCTCCCACGTGGAGGAGTCCTCCAACCGGGCCACCATACCTGCGTGGTGCAAGAAGGGGTGGGGTCACTGCCAGACACGCCCCCTTCATCGTCCTGCCCCTACCGTTGCCTAGGTAACGTTCAGTCACAACCACCTGGAAATATGAATAAACTACAATGGGTATCATTACTTACAGAACACTGCAATAATTGTGCTGTCACATTTTCAGAATAAAGTCAACGCTAATAAAACAATAAAATCATTATGATGATATGATCCCACATGTGTTATACTAGTGCCCTCTCAGCACCACGTACAGCCTGTCTCTACAGCCTGTCTCTACAGCCTGTCTCTACAACATGTCTCTACAGCCTGTCTCTGAGCCTGTCTCTACAGCCTGTCTCTACAGCCTGTCTCTACAGCCTGTCTCTACAGTCTGTCTCTACAGCCTGTCTCTACAGTCTGTCTCTACAGCCTGTCTCTACAGCCCTGTCTCTACAGCCTGTCTCTACAGTCTGTCTCTACAGCCTGTCTCTACAGCCTGTCTCTACAGCCTGTCTCTACAGCCTCTATGTACAACATGTCCTCCTCTCTGGAGGGGAATGCCCCTCCTCTGTGTTCCTGGGTCCGGCTGCACCATAACTTCTCTCCCTGACAGCTGGTGTTCTCTGGGCCACTGCAGGGCCGTCCAAGCTGAATAATCCCCATGAATGTTCAGTAATCTATATCATTCACTTCTTCACCTCTCTCCCTCTCCCTCTCTCTCTCTCTCTCTCTCTCTCTCTCTCTCTCTCTCTCTCTCTCTCTCTCCTCTCTCTCCTCTCTCTCCTCTCTCTCTCTCTCTCTCTCTCTCTCTCTCTCTCTCTCTCTCTCTCTCTCTCTCCCTCTCTCTCTCTCTCTCTCTCTCTCTCTCTCTCTCTCTCTCTCTCTCTCCCCCCCCCCCTCCCTCCCTCCCTCTCTCTCAGTGGGTGAGTATGTGAGCAAGGCCCTGCTGGTTCCAGACCAGTGTTTCTTCCTTCATCAGGAGCAGATGGACACCTGTGAGAGTTACGTGTTCTGGCACAACATCGCCAAGGAGGTCTGTGTTCCTGTTATACATTATATACATTAAACATCATATATACATTACAAACATGATGTATCATACATTATACAAAGGAGATATACATTATAACTCTGTAGATTGATTACATCACCAATGACATCTGTATACTCATTGTAACTCCTATGTAACACTATAACTGCACTATAACAATATATAACACCTATATATAACACTATAAGGGTTTCTCCAAGCCAAACAGATCTCTGACTTTCAAGTGTTAACTGTGACCCTTTATGGATGTTTACTTTGGTTTATTCCTGTATTTTGTCTTTGAGTGGGATAGTGATGTATACTCACTGTTATTGTGATGTTATGATTCCTCTCCTCCCTCAGGCCTGCACGGCTGACGGCCTGGAGCTGCATAGTTACGGGATGCTGTTGCCATGCGGGGAGCGGTACCGCGGGGTGGAGTATGTGTGCTGCCCGGGCCGAGCCTCCAGCAGGGTGGACCTGGAGGACCCTCTCTCTGCCGGTACCCAGACCCAGCTGGCCCCTGGGAAAACCAGCTCTGGGTGAGAGAGCCCGCACTAAGACCACCAGGATGGACACAACCTGGCTGGTTATATATAACAGGTCAAACATGACCTGTGGTTTGGGTTATACATGACAGAACCAGGCTGACCTGTGTCTGGTTATACATGACAGAACCAGGCTGACCTGTGTCTGGTTATACATGACAGAACCAGGCTGACCTGTGTCTGGTTATACATGACAGAACCAGGCTGACCTGTGTCTGGTTATACATGACAGAACCAGGCTGACCTGTGTCTGGTTATACATGACAGAACCAGGCTGACCTGTGTCTGGTTATACATGACAGAACCAGGCTGACCTGTGTCTGGTTATACATGACAGAACCAGGCTGACCTGTGTCTGGGTTCTGGTCCAGGGGGGTGAAAGCGACCACGTCCAGTCCGAGTCCCTTCACGGACACCGACCTGGAGGATCTGGAGGAGGAGGCTGATGTGATGGAGGAGGAGGAGGAGGAGGAGGAAGATCAAGTGGATGAGGTGGAGGAGGAAGAGGAGGTCAGAGAGAAGACTGTGATGAAGCAGCCAGAGGCGTATGACTACCCCATCGACTCCGGGCCGTACCAGGCCTCTGACTACCTGGACTCCTTCTACTACGAGAAGGTCCAGGGACGCAAGAGCATCACCTCCCCCCCACTGACCAGAGGAGACAGCTGTTAGTGAACCGCCTTCCACCTGGTCATGAGTATACTCTCCCTCTCTCTCTCTGTCCCCATCTCTTTCTCTTTCTCTGTCTCTCTCTCTCCATCTCTCTTTCTCTGTCTCTCTCTCTCCATCTCTCTTTCTCTGTCTCTCTCTCCATCTCTCTCTCTGTCTCTCTCTCTGTATCTCTCTTTCCAACTCTCTCTGAATCTCTCTCTCCTTGTCTCTCTCTCTCACCTCTCTCTCTCTCTCTCTCTCTCTCTCTCTCTCTTTCTCTCTCTCTCTCTCTCTCTCTCTCTCTCTCTCTCTCTGTATCTCTCTCTCCATCCACCAGACAGATAGGACATTGTCCCATGGGTACAGTAACAATAACATGTTTCCATAGTAATAAGCTGACAGAAGGAATATGACATTTAGATACAGTATGCCAAATGTCAAGAAGCTCTTACATCAGCTCAGACTTCGATGGAGGTACTTGTGATCATTTGCCATCTAGATCAATAACCTTATAGATAGTCAAATAGAAATTGCCATGATCAATAGACTGGCCACAGAACAATACCATGTTGGCCTAAATGTTATATCACTACATTGAAGCATTGTTTGATTAACTTAACATAATATGAATAGAATCAACATAACAACAATAGAAAAGCACAATAACATACAGCACATCAACCACAGTAGAACCTATCGACAGACCAGATGACACCAGACCCCACACCAACATCCTTTCTGAAGCCTGAACCGGTGCCTCCTGCCCGCAGTGCCCACGGCCCGGCCCACCGACGGCGTGGACGTGTACTTCGAGATGCCCGGCGACGACAGCGAGCACGCCAACTTCCTGCGCGCCAAGATGGACCTGGAGGAGCGCCGGATGAAGCGCATCAACGAGGTGCGTGATAAGATCAGGTTCAGCCCCCCGGGGCCACATCCTGCTGCACACTGATCACTATTCTACTCACTGCAGACTGCTGGGGGATGACCTGGCTCTCTACCTGAGATTTAACAGGTTTAACAGGATGTTTAAAGGGAGATTTCTCGACGCAGTTACAGCTGGGATGACTGGGCTAGACCCCTGTAGCCTACACATGCTGTGTGCATGACAGCCTGGGTTTCAGAGCACATTCCAGATAATAATGTTGACTGTTATGCCTTTCATCTTAAATGTCTTTGAATGTTTTTCTTTGTGTGATTGGAGGGATGAATTTTGTGACTTGGTTTTTTGGTGACCTTATGGTGACCTTTTGGTCCCATCTGTCCTTCAGATCATGAAGGAGTGGGCTGAGGCAGACAATCATTCCAAGAACCTTCCAAAGTCTGAGAGGCAGTCGCTGAACGAGGTTACCTTCTCTATCTCATTACCTCAATGTATCGCTACCTCTATATCTAATTTATCCCTGCTTGTATATCACTTATCTCAACATATCTTCCATTCATCTCTACATATCTTTCATTCATCTCTACATATCTTTCATTCATCTCCAACATTTATCGCTGTCTCAATGATCTCTACCTCTCAATCATCCCTTATTATAGTATTTATCTCTCTATCTCTACATATCCCTCATTTATCTCTACTATTATTCTCATTTATCTCTCCTCAAGAACATATTTCATATCACAAGGAAAATCTTCTTACTCCACTCCAGAATGTTTATCATTCCTCACATCTCTCCTCTCCTATCTCCTTTCCCGTCTCATTTTCTCTCCTCTCCTATCTCCTTCCCCGTCTCATCTCCTCTCTTCTCCTATCTCCTTCCCCATCTCATCTCCTCTCCCCTCTAATCGGGCTCCTCTTTCCTGTCTCCTCTGGCTCCAGCACTTCCAGACCGTGCTGCAGACTCTGGAGGAGCAGATTGCCGGCCAGAGGCAGAAGCTGGTGGAGACCCACTTGGCCCGGGTGGTGGCCACGCTCAACAACAACAGGCGCGTGGCGCTGGAGAGCTACCTGAAGGCCGTCCAGACAGCGCCACCACAGGTGAGGAGTGTCACTGCACAACGTCAGTTAAGAAGGGTTGAAAGGCAGGCCCTGACCTGTGCTGCCGTCCCCAGCCGGAGCGCGTCCTCCAGGCCCTGAAGAGGTACATGGCCGCTGAGCAGAAGGACCGCCGCCACACTCTCAGGCACTACCAGCACATCGAGGCTGTGGACTCGCAGAAGGCTGAGCAGATGAAGTTCCAGGTCTGGTGTTTCGGTGTCTAGTATGCCAGGGGAAACAGTTTAGACAGTCAATGAGACATTAGGGTTAACCAACGTTGTCATTGTGCTACAGTTCTTATGCTGCATAAGTTGTGGTTGTGGTTAATTATGGTTCATTATGGTTAGCTATTAAGACTATTCTACCACAGCTCCTTGGTGGCAAAAGTGTTTCAGAGTATAAACACATACAAACACATGGACATACAAAACATAGTTTCAGAAGTGAAGTGAAACAGTCCGGTCAGAGGGTTGGCTGCTGTAAGATGGGCATTGCTTCTCCATGCAGGTGTACACCCACCTGCACGTGATCGAGGAGAGGATGAACCAGAGTCTGGCTCTGCTCTACAAGGTCCCCGTCCTGGCAGACAAGCTGCACCGTGACATCCGTAAGCTACCTCATGCTAACCCTCGTCTGTAGCACATGATGCTAACACTGCATTTGTAGCACATCATGCTAACCCTTGTCTGTAGCACAATATGCTAACACTGCATCTGTAGCACATGATGCTAACCCTCGTCTGTAGCACATCATGCTAACACTGCATCTGTAGCACACCATGCTAACCCTTGTCTGTAGCACATCATGCTAACACTGCATCTGTAGCACACCATGCTAACCCTTGTCTGTAGCACATCATGCTAACACTGCATCTGTAGCACACCATGCTAACCCTTGTCTGTAGCACAATATGCTAACACTGCACCTGTAGCACACCATGCTAACCCTTGTCTGTAGCACATGATGCTAACACTGCAACTATAGCACATCTTGCTAACCCTCTTCTGTAGCACATCATGCTAACCCTTGTCCATAGCACATCATGTTTAGTAGTTTATTAGTAGATGTGGAGCAGTAACAGCATAGCAGTAACATCATAGAAAATATCTTAGCACATGATAGCTGTTGTTACAGAAACTGTGCCATTCCTTTCCTTCATGAAAGTTCACGCATGTTTATTTCCCCAAAAGGACTTCTTAACATCCATTGGTTTAGACGCTGTGGGGCTGAGCACCAACACACGGTGTGACCTCTGTTCCTGTTGTTTGTGGCTGCTAACGTGTTGCAGAGGAGCTGGTGAAGGCAGAGCGCGGTGACATCAGTGAGCTGATGACCACTTCCTTCTCTGAGACGCGCACCACAGAGGAGCTGCTTCCTGCTGAGAGCCAGGAGGAGAAGGA
>JAXIVH010000002.1:16009974-16024974 GCA_036785325.1 Urophycis tenuis | reverse complement strand
GGACCCAGCCCATCATCACCAGATCACAGTCTCACCTCCCGGAGGAGAGACACAGGACCGTTAAACACACTCAACCTAAAGACATGTTAACCTAATGTTGACCAGTGCCACTCATCCTTAAAGACATGTTAATGTTGAACAGTTTAACGCTTTAGAGTAAATACATTTTTGTTTCATTAGTAAGGATGTTGTTAAAAAAAAAATAATGTACCGAAGCTGAAAATATGTGTTTGTATAGAGGAGTGTGACACTCAATGTGAACTCACCGAGCCCAGAAGAGAAGGGGTCTGTCTGTTCTGAGCCGCGTGGCGGACGACCCCTTAGACCGCAGCATCTCCATGAAGTGAACGGTGTTCAGAGTGGGAGACTCCTGAGTGAACGGTGTTCAGAGTGGGAGACTCCTGAGTGAACGGTGTTCAGAGTGGGAGACTCCTGAGTGAACGGTGTTCAGAGTGGGAGACTCCTGAGTGAACGGTGTTCAGAGTGGGAGACTCCTGAGTGAACGGTGTTCAGAGTGGGAGACTCCTGAGTGAACGGTGTTCAGAGTGGGAGACTCCTGAGTGAACGGTGTTCAGAGTGGGAGACTCCTGAGTGAACGGTGTTCAGAGTGGGAGACTCCTGAGTGAACGGTGTTCAGAGTGGGAGGTGAGGCTGGCCATGAGGCCACCCTGTGGACCGTCGTGGTGATTCACACGTCTGGCTCTGTGTTGGTGACTCCTAAAGCTGTCATTGGATCATTTATATATCACTTAGTTGTTGATTGTTTTTTTATTCTTTATCCTGCTGCCTGAAGATCTGTAAACAAAATATCCACAAGTCCATTATTTTATTGAACGCATGACAATTTGGTGTAGGACACTGCAGTGTCTGTGTTGTTCCTGTTATTGCTTTTGAGGAGTTGGAAATGTCACCATTCCAAACAAAGTGTAAATAACCTGAGCTGGAAACAGAAGCGTACCAGTAGACTATAATTATTCTGACTATAATTTGTATGATTTATTTGCATTGATGTAATGGAAAAAAAAGTTTAAAAATGAAACCAAGTGCTGTTCTGAGAAGGAGAGCATTCTCCTAACATGGCTGATTGAAAACGGACTGTTGTAAAAACCAGCACAAGACAACCACACAGTAACGTCTGACTGAATGTATTCAAGGTGAAACATTGACACTCACGCTTTTATTTTTAAGTAGTTTGTCCCCTCCATCGTAGAAGCCCAGCAAGTAGTCAGGCCGCCGCCCCCGGCCGTCCTGCATGTCTGAGGGCCCGTGGAGGGCGTAGCAGGAGGGTGTTTGTTCCCCTGGAGGTGTCGTCTGAGGCGACCCCTGACCCCCCCCCAGCCTGCAGGACGGTCCAGCCGTCAGTAACGCATAACAAACCGTTTTTCAGATACAAGAATAAGAGGCGAAGGTGGAAAAAAATAGATTTCATTGCTTAATTTTAGGCTTTCTGACACTGAAAGCCATCACTTGTGGTGGTGATCTTTAGTGAGTGTCTCCACAGCTTTCTGCCCAGTGACTAGAAGTGACTAGTAGTAACTAGTAGTAACTAGTAGTGACTAGTAGTGACTAGTAGTGATTCACTCCTGATCATCAAATAGCAAACTGACGACTGACGTGTGCTGCTGTTGAACCCCCGTGGTGAGTCAAGAGGGGCTCTTTTCAGAGCCGCCAACGCTGTGCATTGATTGGTCGTTTGAGCCCGGTAGGCCGAGCCCTGAGCTTGTTGTTCATGACTGCTCTGATTCATCTGGTGTGCTGAGTGGGTTCCCCCCCTGGGTTCCCCCCCGGGTCACAGCCACCTTCTGAGACAGTAATCATCGGTTAGGGTGGCATGACGTCATCGGTTAGGGTTGCATCATGACGTCATGACATCATCGTTAGGGTTGCATCATGACATCATCGGTTAGGGTTGCATCATGGCATCATGACATCATCTGTTAGGGTTGCATCATGACGTCATGACATCATCTGTTAGGGTTGCATCATGACGTCATCGGTTAGGGTTGCATCATGACGTCATGACATCATCGTTAGGGTTGCATCATGACATCATCGGTTAGGGTTGCATCATGGCATCATGACATCATCGGTTAGGGTTGCATCATGACGTCATGACATCATCGGTTAGGGTTGCATCATGACATCATCAGTTAGGGTTGCATCATGGCATCATGACATCATCAGTTAGGGTTGCATCATGGCATCATGACGTCATCAGTTAGGGTTGCATCATGGCATCATGACATCATCAGTTAGGGTTGCATCATGGCATCATGACATCATCAGTTAGGGTTGCATCATGGCATCATGACATCATGGGTTAGGGTTGCATCATGACATCATCAGTTAGGGTTGCATCATGACAGAGAATGGAGGAAATCGCTCTTGTATAATTTGTACAGCTTCGTTAGTGAATGAAAATGTATCACAGTGTACTTCAGTGGATATTGCATTGAAACTGAAGGAATAGCTGAGAATAAGCTTGCCTACTTTATCCCCGAACCACCAACGGTTTCCTACCAGCATTTAGCAGACGTAGACCAGTGTATATTGTAGTTCAACTACAGTGTATGTTGTAGTTCAACTACAGTGTATATTGTAGTTCAACTACAGTGTATATTGTAGTTCAACAACAGTGTATATTGTAGTTCAACTACAGTGTATATTGTAGTTCAACAACAGTGTATATTGTAGTTCAACAACAGTGTATATTGTAGTTCAACAACAGTGTATATTGTAGTTTTATTCACATTTGTATGTTTGTCCTGTCAAATTCAATACTTCTTTATTGATTGCTGTCCTCCCGATGAAATATAACAGTAGTTATTAACATTTTAATTGCTGCATTATTGCTTTTTACAATGCTGTGTTTTGGATGTAATTAATATGTATTTTTTATTTATATGTAATAATAAATTGGATCAAGGGTCAAGCATTTGCAACTGTACTGTATCCTATAGAATTGTATATTAAATAATACAATGTTGACCTGGTGAAAACTGACAGGTCCAGAGCCGACACCCAATTGAAAAGGTAACAAGCACAACTGTACTGGAAGGTGTGTACAGGCTGCAGGAGCCCACAGATCTGTCTGCTTCATCCATGTTAGAGAGGTCCTTTTGTGGCTCAAGAAAACAAATACATTCTCGAAAGACGACTCAGATTTGGCAAAAATGTTCTTGTAATTGTAATAGCAACAGATATTAGAAACTGAAATGTGATGATGCGCATTAAACATGTAATAAAATGTACAAATGGCCCAGAAACACTCGCTTCACATTGCTTTTGGTCAGAAACATTAGAACCATCCAGACGTGTGCATGTTGGATCCGATGTGAGCATGTGGTTACACTGACAACAGAATGTAGAGAGCGGGCCGACTGTACCAACAGGAAGTCAGTGAAGCAGAGTGCTGTAGACAGACTCAGTACAGGACCTGCTGTAGACAGAGACTCAGTACAGGACCTGCTGTAGACAGAGACTCAGTACAGGACCTGCTGTAGACAGACTCAGTACAGGACCTGCTGAAGACAGACTCAGTACAGGACCTGCTGTAGACAGAGACTCAGTACAGGACCTGCTGCAGACAGAGACTCAGTACAGGACCTGCTGTAGACAGAGACTCAGTACAGGACCTGCTGCAGACAGAGACTCAGTACAGGACCTGCTGCAGACAGAGACTCAGTACAGGACCTGCTGTAGACAGAGACTCAGTACAGGACCTGCTGTAGACAGACTCAGTACAGGACCTGCTGCAGACAGAGACTCAGTACAGGACCTGCTGAAGACAGAGACTCAGTACAGGACCTGCTGCAGACAGAGACTCAGTACAGGACCTGCTGTAGACAGAGACTCAGTACAGGACCTGCTGCAGACAGAGACTCAGTACAGGACCTGCTGTAGACAGAGACTCAGTACAGGACCTGCTGTAGACAGACTCAGTACAGGACCTGCTGTAGACAGAGACTCAGTACAGGACCTGCTGCAGACAGAGACTCAGTACAGGACCTGCTGTAGACAGACTCAGTACAGGACCTGCTGCAGACAGAGACTCAGTACAGGACCTGCTGCAGAGAGAGACTCAGTACAGGACCTGCTGCAGAGAGAGACTCAGTACAGGACCTGCTGTAGACAGAGACTCAGTACAGGACCTGCTGCAGACAGAGACTCAGTACAGGACCTGCTGTAGACAGACTCAGTACAGGACCTGCTGTAGACAGAGACTCAGTACAGGACCTGCTGTAGACAGAGACTCAGTACAGGACCTGCTGCAGACAGAGACTCAGTACAGGACCTGCTGTAGACAGAGACTCAGTACAGGACCTGCTGCAGAGAGAGACTCAGTACAGGACCTGCTGCCACAGACGTCACCATTTCACCAGCCAACGACACGGAAATTCAGCGCTTGACATTTTAGACGTTAGCCTAACAATCAAAGATTGAGTAGGCCTACACTTTGTATATCTGTAATTTATAGATATGGGGTTTTTAGAAAAGGTATAGCTTATAGATGTTGAGAGCATCACAGGCAGACTGCTGCAGTTTAAACCCAGCGAGATTAAACTGCAGGCTGGTTTCAGTTCCAAGTGGTCCCGTTATCAGCTTCCTTAACGGAGCACAATGTGCTTCATTTGTACGATTGATTCAAGAGGATGCTTGGACCTCCCGAAAGCATTCCAATCTCTGGGAAAAACCAATGAATCCTTGCAGGGTGAAAACATGAGGCCCTGACAATTAGCCAGGTTGACTCGTCAGCAGGAAAGTGTGGAGTAATCATATATGACATATTCATATATAATATATGCATATATAACGTGTTCATACATAAGGTATTCATATATAACATATTCATATATAATATATTCATATATAACATGTTCGTACAGAACGTATTCATACATAATATATTAATATATAACATGTTCATACATAAGGTATTCATATATAATATATTCATATATAATATATCCATATATAACATGTTCATACATAAGGTATTCATAGATAATTAATTCATATATAATATATTCATATATAACGTGTTCATACATAAGGTATTCATAGATAATGTATTCATATATAATATATTCATAGTGAACCAAGTGTTGCCACCATCAGTACCTCCTGCTGATCCTCTTCAGCCCTCACGCAGGAGAGGAGCCCACAGGATGTCAGTCTCAGGGTGTCTGGCCACAGGGGACATTTTCAGCTTGTGAGGGCTTTTCAATCCCTCTCTCAATGAACAGTCTGGTCTGTAAGCAAGCAATGCCTTGACAGTCAGCACAATCTAAAGGCTGATTTGTGAGACTATCATCAACATAAGTGTGCGTGTCTGTGTGTCTGTGCGTGTCTGTGTGTGTCTGTGTGTGTTTGTGTGTGTCTATGCGTGTCTGTGTGTGTGTCTGTGTGTGTTTGTGCGTGTCTGTGCGTGTCTGTGCGTGTCTGTGTGTCTGTGTGTGTCTGTGCGTGTCTGTGTGTGTCTGTGCGTGTCTGTGCGTGTCTGTGCGTGTCTGTGTGTGTCTGTGTTTGTCTGTGCGTGTCTGTGCATGTCTGTGTGTGTCTGTGTGTGTCTGTGTGTGTCTGTGCGTGTCTGTGTGTGTCTGTGCGTGTCTGTGTGTGTCTGTGTTTCTCTATGCGTGTCTGTGCATGTCTGTGCATGTCTGTGCGTTTCTGTGCGTGTCTGTGTGTGTCTGTGCATGTCTGTGCATGTGTGTGTGTGTCTGTGTGTGTCTGTGTGTCTCTGTGCGTGTCTGTGTGTGTCTATGCGTGTCTGTGTGTGTCTGTGCGTGTCTGTGCGTGTCTGTGCGTGTCTCTGCGTGTCTGTGTGTGTCTGTGTTTGTCTATGCGTGTCTGTGCGTGTCTGTGCGTGTCTGTGCGTGTCTGTGTGTGTCTGTGTGTGTCTGTGCGTGTCTGTGTGTGTCTATGCATGTCTGTGTGTGTCTGTGCGTGTCTGTGCGTGTCTGTGTGTGTCTGTGTGTGTCTGTGTGTGTCTGTGCGTGTCTGTGCGTGTCTGTGCGTGTCTGTGTGTGTCTGTGCATGTCTGTGTGTGTCTGTGTGTGTCTGTGCGTGTCTGTGTGTGTCTATGCGTGTCTGTGTGTGTCTGTGCGTGTCTGTGCGTGTCTGTGTGTGTCTGTGTGTGTCTGTGTGTGTCTGTGCGTGTCTGTGCGTGTCTGTGTGTGTCTGTGTGTGTCTATGCGTGTCTGTGTGTGTCTGTGTGTGTCTATGCGTGTCTGTGTGTGTCTGTGTGTGTCTGTGTGTGTCTATGCGTGTCTGTGTGTGTCTGTGCCTGTGGTGCAGGCGTTAACCTGCTTGACATTGAGCTGCAGAGTCCACTTCACCTGACTTGATATGTGAGTCCAACACGTACGCCACGATGAAGGCAGCCGTCCTGTGTGTCAGCCACAGCCGCTTTGCTGCTGGGGGCTGGAAACCACAGCTCTGCTGACGCTCTGCCGGGGAAGTCAACCTCCTGGCTTTACTGTGAAGAGGCTCTGTGTCGGTACAGTGCAGCGATGACACCTTCGGAGTGCAGGGGCACCGGCCGCGGTGCGCACTCTGAAAGTTCAACCATGATCCTGTCAGCGTCTCAGGGAGCCCACCGCGTTGGGTTTGCTTTGATTCATTGAGCTGTTGCCTCTGCATGTCGCCTTGCAGACACCCACAAGTCGTCTGAGTGGAAATCATCAAGTAAAAACTGTGAGCATAAAATATGTCGAGCAAGACTCTATGTGCTTTGAAACACAGGGTGATATACTCACCCTGCCATCTATCAAGAAAACAATTGTACTCCCTCACTCCACCTTCCCACCGCGTACTCGTGAGATAACTTTCGGCCAGATCTCTTACTGGTGAGATTTGGTCTCTTCTGAAATAAGATTTTAATCTCAAGGGACTTCCTGGTTAAATAAAAGTTCACTAAAATAAAACAGGACCAATGATGGGCTTCAAAGCGGCGACATGCTGGGCTGAAGCCACCGCGGAGCAGAGACAGACATGAAGGTTTCTGCTCAATAATCAATGGAGTCATCAGGAAATGATGGCTCATAGAGGAGGGACTGAGAAGACGAGGAAGCCGACCTGTCCTTTCACCACAGCAGCAGACACAAGTCACTCCACAGCATCGCTGACACTGCACTGCACACAGGACATCTTGAGTCACTCAGACTGGTGAGTCTTTCCTCTCCGCAGTCTCCAGACTGAAGCAGCTCTTCAGCTCACTCTGCTCTCACGGTCTCCCTGCAACTTGCATGTGTGTTGTGTACTGTGGTCGTGTTGATGGTGTTTCTGTGGGGATCAGAGCTCTAGATACACACCTGGGGAAGCCTGGGGAAGACCACGTTAAAGCGATGTCTTGTAATGGAGGGGATGCATCCAGCTCCCTCGCCGTTCACCTGTAGATGTTCTCCTTGGTCTGTCACGTGCTCCTGTGATGTCCTGCATCACAGGAGCACGCCGCAGTAACACCAAGCAGGGACCTCAGTACTCATTGACAACTAATCCCTAGTTTGTACGTTTCAAGCCAGCAGAAATTGAAGGTGAACCCTTGACTTCCTTTTGTTCTGAGAAAGCTGACTGAAACTGCTTTGAAGTTGGTAGAAAATGTAGAGTTATAGAATAGAATAGAATCTTTATTGTCATTGTACAACAGTAGGCCTATAAAAAATACGGTGGCACAACGAAATTGAGGCACAGCTCTCCCTTCAGTGCAAAAAGATAAATATTAAATAATAAATAACTTAAACAAGGCACATACCAACATACCAACAAAGTATATACAAATACTATATACAAAATTAGAAAGTAACTGTGATGAAACAGTGTGAAATCAAGCGTATTATGCTTGAGTCCGTTGCTGCTTTGAGTAAAAAATAAAAGCCCTAAACAGAAATGGATTCCCAGAATAATGTGGATAAGGAGTCCTGCAATCAAAGGGGTGTTGGTTCAACTGACCTCCATTGTTAGTGAGCAAGACACACACAACGGCTCACCGTAACATCAAGACATGAGAGGGGATGTATGTGCATTATTATATTATGACAACTATTCATATCATTAGTATTATCATATTACACATGTTGGTAGATCAGATGGTTCTTCAATATGCACAGGAACATTAAACATATTTAAAAGTACACTTCTAATCTAACAAGGTTGCGTCCTGCTCTGTCCTCGCCTCATTTCAGTTTTAATTAACGGTCGAGACGTAAAGCAAATTCCATCACGTACGTTCAATCAGCAGACTGCTGAAGGTGTACGTACTTAAGTTGGGCTTAAATGTAAATATAATTAAAAAGTGGGTTTCAAATCAATGTTGAGCATGTTTGAGCACTTCATATAAATTGTAAAATTAGAAGATATATATATATTTACATATATTTTACCTCACACTTCTCTCACACTTTCAATTGACACATTTATTTGGACCATTTTTTTCTATTAAATATGATATGATGACTTGAAACTGTAAGTTAAGTGAGTGCATGTGTTAGTTAATGAGTTGATTAGTTAGTGAGTTATCAAAGAGTAACAAATGGGTCCTAAACAGAAGAGCACTGCAGGTCTCAGTTACTCATCGTGTGGCTCGGGGGCTGATTTCAGGCACCTCCCGTGTGAAGTGTGTACAGTTATCAGTCATGGTTTCACATACAGTGGGGAGGTTGTGGCTGCAGAGTGCGTACACAGAGCTGAATATCTGCGCTCTGGGGGCATCAGCCCTGCTGACACACAACACCGTGGCCGATAACGTTTTCCACAGAACTCAGACAAATTTGAAAAAGCGTGTGATTCACACACAGGCCATGAAAGAAATAAATGATCAGGTATGTACGCAAAGTGCATCAACATACGCGACATACTCATACTCAAATAACAGAATTGTTTAGCCCTCTCCAACCTGACGTCTACCTCAACCTATATATATATATATATTAGCATCAGGGCAGTGATGATGTGATGCAATGATCTGAATAATGATCCTCCTACATCAAGACGATCCTGTTTCAGAAGGTCTTGAATCCTCGGTAAGCAACAGCATGCTGCAGCCTTTGCTGCCTTCTTGGACTCATTACTGTTAGCATTCACATCAATCATATCTGTTTTTCATCCCAATACTGTATTATTCATTTTGTATTATTCATTATTATTCATATTCATGTGTACAATATGATTTTATATGCCTCCGGCCCTATCGCAACCCAAAAATACAGTCTGCCATTAATGGCCTCCAGAAATCCTTCTTAGAAAGTTTTACGTTTGCTTTAAAAAAGAAAAGACTAAATGTACGTTTTTTTCTCCAGAGCACACACGGTATTATAGAACGGTATATCAATTTCCCGTGGGGAAATTGATGTACCATTGTATAATATTAATGGGGATTTATTGATCCTAGAAATATCTAGTAATAGGTTTGGGGCCCAGACCCCCGCTGCCCCCAGGAGCCGTGTGTCATGGTGCACAGCGCAGTGAGACGGGTGACGGGGGCTGGTGATGAGAGGTGCACAGCGCAGTGAGACGGGTGACGGGGGGGTGGTGATGAGCGGTGCACAGCGCAGTGAGACGGGTGACGGGGGGGTGGTGATGAGCGGTGCACAGCGCAGTGAGACAGGTGACGGGGGCTGGTGATGAGCGGTGCACAGCGCAGTGAGACAGGTGACGGGGGGGTGGTGATGAGCGGTGCACAGCGCAGTGAGACAGGTGACGGGGGCTGGTGATGAGCGGTGCACAGCGCAGTGAGACGGGTGACGGGGGGGTGGTGATGAGCGGTGCACAGCGCAGTGAGACAGGTGACGGGGGGGTGGTGATGAGCGGTGCACAGCGCAGTGAGACGGGTGACGGGGGCTGGTGATGAGCGGTGCACAGCGCAGTGAGACGGGTGACGGGGGGGTGGTGATGAGCGGTGCACAGCGCAGTGAGACAGGTGACGGGGGGGTGGTGATGAGAGGTGCACAGCAGTGTGACGGGTGACGGGGGGGTGGTGATGAGAGGTGCACAGCAGTGTGACGGGTGACGGGGGGTGGTGATGAGCGGTGCACAGTGCAGTGAGACGGGTGACGGGGGGGTGGTGATGAGCGGTGCACAGCGCAGTGAGATGGGTGACGGGGGCTGGTGATGAGAGGTGCACAGCGCAGTGAGACGGGTGACGGGGGGGTGGTGATGAGCGGTGCACAGCGCAGTGAGACGGGTGACGGGGGGGTGGTGATGAGAGGTGCACAGCAGTGTGACGGGTGACGGGGGGTGGTAATGAGCGGTGCACAGCGCAGTGAGACGGGTGACGGGGGGGTGGTGTTGAGCGGTGCACAGCGCAGTGAGACGGGTGACGGGGGCTGGTGATGAGCGGTGCACAACAGTGAGACGGGCGACGGGGGGGTGGTGATGAGAGGTGCACAGGTCAGTGAGACAGTTGACGGGGGCTGGTGATGAGAGGTGCACAGTGCAGTGAGACAGTTGACGGGGGCTGGTGATGAGAGGTGCACAGCGCAACAGGCTTTGTGTGGTCATGGGTCAGAAAGGCGTGAAAAGTAAATGACGTCCATTGAACCTGAGATAAGAAGCCACAGCTCTGAATGTTTCACAGACACAGAACTAGCTGGTGTTGGGGATTATACACCTTGTTAGGGTTCTCTATTCTCTGGAATGAGTTGAAGTGAAACCTGAACTAATTACTCATCACTTGGAGGGACTTTCTAATCTTGATCTTGATTATTAGTAACATAACACATAACACAAGTATAGTATGTGTATAGAGTATATGTATGTGTACTTTTTTCAGGGCTCTCTTGCAAGAGAGATTTCGATCTCAGTGAGACTTCCTGATACAATCAGAATAGAAATATTAACAATAATAATCATTTTAATGATTCATTATAATATTATCTATTATAATAACTATAATACAGTTACGATATTCATCTGAAGTGTGGGAGTAAGATCCCAGTTCCATGGGCAGTAGAAAGGATGCTTCAGGTCTCCCTGTTCCCTCCCTCCCCTCCAGGCCTCCCCGTGCAGAGATGATCCGGGTGAGCAACCCTCTCTGCTCCCCCCTCCTGGAGCAGGCCAGTGCCCTGCGCCGCGCCGGCTCCCTATGTGACGTGGTGTTCTCGGTGGGCGGCCAGCGCTTCAGAGCCCACCGCCTGGTGCTGGCCTGCGCCAGCCCATCGCTGGTGCCGGAGCTCCTGCAGGAGGCGCCGGACCGGCTCCTGCACCTGGCCCTGGACCTCTGCTCCCCGCGCACCTTCCAGCAGGTGCTGGACTACAGCTACGGCCGGGCTCTGGCGCTGCCCCCGGGGGACCTGGCCCCCCTGCGCATCGCCGCGGGCCTCTTGGGGATGGCGCCCCTGGAGGAGCAGTGCCGGCGGCTCCTGGAGAGCCCGGACCACAGAGCCGGCGACCCGAGACCAGCTCCAGAGGACCACAGAACCAGCGACCCGAGACCAGCTCCAGAGGACCACAGAACCAGCGACCCGAGACCAGCTCCAGAGGACCACAGAACCGGCGACCCGAGACCAGCTCCAGAGGACGCGGAGGAGTGGAGGGCGGACGGCGACGCCTGCGCTCTGCGGTCGCCGGTTCCGGATGAGACAGTGCCAAGGAATGTGTCTCCTGAGGAGGAGACGGAGGAGACCGGCTGCCCTCCTACGCCACCGCCTCCTACCTCTGATACCCCTCAGGACCCAGCCGGCGAGGCCCCGTCTAAGAAGCGGGTGGTAACGTCCTCCATGCTGGCAGCGCCCTACAGCAGAGACAGCGTCATCAGGGCCTCGTCCCCCTGTCCTCCGTGGTCCTACGTCAACAACTGTCCTCCTTGGGCCTCTGTCAACAACTGGCACCATGTGACCTTGAGGCTGATGGCTCAGGGCTACTCCAACCTGCTGGCGGTCCACTCCCTGCAGCACCCTCCCCCCCTGGCCCCCCACGCCCTGCACCCGTCCCCCGGGCCCACAGGCCTCGGCCCACCGGACTCGGCTCACGTTCAGCCCCGGCGCCGGTCGGCCGGCTCCCCGGATCTGGAGGGAACACTTCGACCAGAAACGTGTCCTGAGGCTGAGAGCTGTGAACCGAGGTAAACAGATGTGTTGATCTGAGGATGTAGCGATAGACCAACAAGGCTCTAGTGGTGTCGGGCCCGCCGGGCCAGCTGTGTGTCTGGTGTTGACTGGTCTGGACTGCTGTCACTGGTTCTGATTACTTGGTTGTGATAGGAGGAGGTGACTCAAAGGCCATCCAGCCAACTGACAAGAGTCAACAACCTTCCCTTTACCCCTTTGTTACCCCATTGTTACCCCATTGTTACCCCTTTGTTACCCCATTGTTACCCCTTTGTTACCCAATTGTTACCCCTTTGTTACCCCATTGTTACCCCTTTGTTACCCCTTTGTTACCCCTTTGTTACCCCATTGTTACCCCTTTGTTACCCCTTTGTTACCCCTTTGTTACCCTTTTGTTACCCCTTAGTTACCCCATTGTTACCCCTTTGTTACCCCATTGTTACTCCTTTGTTACCCCTTTGTTACCCCATTGTTACCCCATTGTTACCCCTTTGTTACCCCATTGTTACCCCTTTGTTACCCAAGTGTTACCCCTTTGTTACCCCATTGTTACCCCTTTGTTACCCCTTTGTTACCCCATTGTTACCCCTTTGTTACCCCATTGTTACCCCTTTGTTACCCCTTTGTTACCCCATTGTTACCCCTTTGTTACCCCATTGTTACCCCTTTGTTACCCCTTAGTTACCCCATTGTTACCCCTTTGTTACCCCATTGTTACTCCTTTGTTACCCCTTTGTTACCCCATTGTTACTCCTTTGTTACCCCTTTGTTACCCCTTTGTTACCCCATTGTTACCCCTTTGTTACCCCATTGTTACCCCTTTGTTACCCCATTGTTACCCCTTTGTTACCCCATTGTTACCCCTTTGTTACCCCTTAGTTACCCCATTGTTACCCCTTTGTTACCCCATTGTTACTCCTTTGTTACCCCATTGTTACCCCTTTGTTACCCCATTGTTACCCCTTTGTTACCCCATTGTTACCCCTTTGTTATCCCTTTGTTACCCCTTTGTTACCCCATTGTTACCCCTTTGTTACCCCTTAGTTACCCCATTGTTACCCCTTTGTTACCCCATTGTTACTCCATTGTTACCCCATTGTTACCCCTTTGTTACCCCATTGTTACTCCTTTGTTACCCCACTGAGTGCAGAACAAAAAGCATTGTGTGAAGCTTTTTGGATTTCATCTAATTTGTGGCCGACATGCTCATGAGTTCCATGAGTTTCACAGGTAAATCTCAGCCATACTGGCCCTCGCTCTGCCGGCGGAGCCTCCATGACTATTCACTAATGACAGAGATTAGATTAGATCACATTCCATCATTATTGAATTGTGAATTCACATAATTGGGGCGGCAGCAGCTCAGTGGGCAGAGCGGGTCGTCCACTAACCGGAGGGTTGGCGGTTCGATTCCCCACCTCCAACCGTCCACATGTCGAACCCCACAATATACTGATTGTAAGTCCCTTTGGACAAAAGTGTCTGCTAAATATAAAATATATTATGTTTTTAACATTGAAATCCATGTCTCATATTTTCCTCCATAGTGTGCAGTAGTAACATTTAAAGGGAAATCCCCATATTTTCTCCCTTCCACTGCAGACATCAGAAGAAAAAAACGAGCGATACGCAGTGTTTCACTACTGAAATGCTAGCTAGGCTGCGTCAGAACACGTACAGAACACAACCCACACAGCCACTTCTCAGAGTCAAAATTAGGCTGAATTCTACTGCCTCAATAGACATCCTGCTTGTGTGTGCGCTGAAGGATCCACGCACACAGAGACCTATAAATACTCTGTGGTGGAGGAGTGAGAGGAAGGAGACCAGAGATAACAGATAAGTGTGTGTGTGTGTGTTTGCTGAAGCCAACCGTCTCTGCTATCAAAACAACACAACTCAATATTCATCATAAAATGCTGTTCCCACAGGTGCTTCAAAAGAGTTCCCAGCCCTCAACACGTCTTCCTAAGTCCCCTCCATGTGTCCCATGTGTCGAAGAAATGCTCCCCATCCTCAGGTAATGTCTGCTGCACCACCTGAAACACCACCTGAAACACCACCTGAAACACCACCCTGAACGCACTGGTGGAGCGCCGTGCTCAGAGCAGCCCCCAAAAAATCCAAAAGCTGTGTGCTGCGCGTGCTTTCAAGGTGACGGTACGGTTTCTGCTGGAACCTCAAGCGCTCTGTTTCTAGCAACGCAGCTCAAAGGAAGCAGCTAATGAGAGCTGTGGTTAGAGGAGCAGAGTGCAGGCTGAGCAGCGCTGTGGTTACTATTGATACAGGCGTAGTACAGTATGTTCTGCAATACACAGCTGCTGGCACACCAACACAGCCCATCAACAATACAACGGTTAGTAGTAGGGGATGGTAAAGACCGGAGCTGTGTGTCTGTGTATTGAGATCAATGATATATAGAAATCATTTCAATTAAATATAATGAAAATATACTGCAATAGTACATTAGAACAAACAAACAAAAGAGTCTTAACACTAAGTATGGTGCACCCCCAGGGTGGCCCACCACACAGTGAAGATCTGCTGCTGCTCTGAGAGCTCTTTGAAGAGGCTGTAATGATTAAGATATAGAAACATATGTCTCATATTTTAATATTGAGGATGGCAAGCAATGCTGTGACAATAGTTACTGTTTTTTGGTTTGTCTTCAGCATATAACAGTAATAATAATAATAATAATAATAATAATAATAATAGTAATAACTATTGTTATTATTATTATTATTATTATTATTATTATTATTATTATTATTATTATTATTGCATTGCAGTAATTGTGCATTGATTTATTTCTTATCATATTAAAAAGGTTTGGGTAAAAGCTAAGAGCTCATTAATAACTCAAAGATAACTTTCCGATATCATTTGAATTGAGGTGGTCTGAGGACTGGACAGGAAGCTGAAGGGTTCCGGTACTGTAGCCTACCGCGCGTCA
>JAXIVH010000002.1:15902474-16004974 GCA_036785325.1 Urophycis tenuis | reverse complement strand
AAAAATATTGGTAGGGACAATCCTTTCTTTCCCAAAGTCGGTCGACATGTCCCTCAGTCCCTATGCGAAATGACGCCCTTGGAGCTCCACATCACAGTCAACGGGTTCGATTTCCCAAGTCCGGCTGGTCAACGCCCTGCTCGGCCGCACTCCTTCGTGGTGACGTGGAAGGGTCACATGGCGGCCTCTGAACGACACAACCCCGGTAGCCTTTTCCCATTAGTGACAAATACTTTTCAATTTAAATAGTGCCGTCTGGAAAGTGCATCATGCAGTACCAAACAAGCTGTCTGTTGTTCAGATACTGACAATAAATAGCAAGTAAACAGCAAACAACCTGAAACATAACATCTTACTTATGATCCTCCATATAAAACATGTGTTGGTTCTTCGTTATGTTTAGAATTTTAACTACACTGTTGTTGACAAAACACCCTGATTTCTCTTTTATCCCATTTAGAAACCACCACGAGATATATACGGTAATTCCTTCACTCTCTTTTGTTTCCTTCAGTTTCAAGCCACTCTGTCATTCTGCTGCACGCTGCCTCTAGCTGCCTGCACGGGACGCATAGTGGAACACAGTTGCACGGATGTAAATTCATGCATTCATAAAATGTAAATATATTGAAATATGCTTAAGGGATATAAGATAAGATAAGATATTCCTTTATTAATCCCCCTTAGGAGAAATTCACAGTGACCAGCAGTACAGGGGATAGATGTGCAGTAAGAGCCTGGCTAAGTCAATACACAATAAACATAATATAGACCGTATGCAATGCAAGCTATTTGAAATCCAGGGACCACAGCTATGTTGAAACGAATGAACAATAACAGTTTTGTTTGACTTTCAGGCTGACGAGGGAATCCAACTGGGAGCTCACAGTGCTTTTTGTAAGACATTACAACATTCAGGCTAATGATTATGGAGGACTAAAAGTGCCGAAATTAAATAAATAAATACACCCTTAAATAATTCTTAAATGTGTCATTAATTAATTAAAATTGGAATTAAATAATTAAATGTGTCATTAATTAATTAAAATATCGATTAATTTTATGTTAAAAAAACCCATATATAATCATTTCGCTATTTAATTAATTAACATTTACATTTCATCATTTACATTTACATTTGATGATCCTGTGTTGCAGTGCTTCATGAATTGTCTAAACTGTCAAACTCGCCCATCAAAGTCGGTGGGTGGGGCTAGCGCTAATCTAGTCTGATCCATTGCTTTGGTCTGAAGTACAGGGCCTGGAAAAAAAGAAAAGAAAAATGCTTGCAACACCTGGGGATCGAACCCCCAATCTTTGCATTAAAAAGCTATCCTCTAACCACTTGACTACACCATCAGGTCTTAGTAAATGTAAAGCAAGAGTTGACCAGTTGGTAATCAGTGATCGGTCCGTAAACTTCGGTTGCTTGGCAACTGCTAACTAACAAACCGTTTTATGCGTTCACTGAACAAAGATTCTGGAAATAAAAGACCACTTTTCCATTAGAAAATTAATCAGAACCGTTATTACCAACCCATAGACAGTAAAAGCCTAAACCTTTCTGATTCCCCATGTTCTCGCGAAAATGGTGTTAGCCTTAGCCACACAGATAGACTAAAAATACCAAGGGTACGAATAGACACTTCAAGGAATGTATTGAAGTTCTTAGAGTTATTTCTGCACTTTCCGTTCAAGATGTTGACTATAGAGTGACTGCAAATTTAGAAGTAGTTCGATGTTCGGGTGTCAAAGAGCTCTGCGTCAATCCATTATCTGGAATTGATTTGCCTTGACTTGATGCGCAGGGTAACCAATCAGGCATTAGGATCCGCCTACCAACTTTGATGGGCGAGTTTGACAGTTTAGACAATTCATGAAGCACTGCAACACAGGATCCATCCATCCATCCATTATCCATCCATCCATCCATTATCGAAACCGCTTATCCTCTACGAGGGTCGCAGGGGGGCTGGAGCCAATCCCAGCTGCAACGGGCGAGAGGCGGGGTACACCCTGGGCAACACAGGATCATGAAATGTAAATGTAAATCATGAAATGTAAATGTAAATTTATTAAATAGTGAAATGATTATATACGTTTTTTTTTTTTACATAAAATTAATTGGTATTTTAATTAATTAATGACACATTTAAGAATTATTTAATGGTGTATTTATTTATTTAATCTTGGCACTTTTAGTCCTCCATTGATGATTACCAGCAGAACCATGGATGTATTGATCTATTTATTGATTTATCACAGGGATGGCCA
Source organism: Urophycis tenuis (assembly GCA_036785325.1). Classification (NCBI taxonomy): domain Eukaryota; kingdom Metazoa; phylum Chordata; class Actinopteri; order Gadiformes; family Phycidae; genus Urophycis; species Urophycis tenuis. The sequence continues at coordinate 16,002,700 of JAXIVH010000002.1, read as the reverse complement.
CCATTTCCATCTTGGTCTGTGCGGTGGCTGCAGCTATATATTACTTAGTTTGCAGAAGGAAAAGACGTTCCTTCGAAGGTAGTCTGCACTTCTTGTTTTACTGCATTTGTGTACCTAAATGAGTAGGCTTATGTCACCCAGTCCTCCATGTCCTTCTACACCCTACACTCTTTACGTTGATCTGAACTGGAATGACTTGACTAGCACCGTACGATGGGGGGGATAACTAAAGACATGACCTTCAACCCTTTAACCTTGAACCCTGTGGTTTGGGCACTGAGCCCAGAGCCAGGTGAAGCTCTTACCAAGAGGCTGAAGAAAGACGCATTGCATAGAGTCTGTACGCCACATTTCATCTTGAGCTAACGTTCACTTCTCCATAATGTGTGCATCTCTCACGGGGCTAACCCTCACCCTCACCCTCACCCTCACCCTCACCCTAACCCTCACCCTAACCTTCACTGCAGATGGAAACCAAAATTCAAGCAACATTAATTCCTCGTCAGCTATCGGTAATTTTGCTATTTGCAATCAACGTGATGGCGAGGAAGGGAAGGCCTTTCTGAGTAAGTTCTACAGATGGTTTCTGCTGCCCATTGTGAGTCTGCCTGCGCTTGTGTTGACGCCTCAGACCGGCAGAAAGAGACCTGCTCCAAGCAGGAAATGCTGCTTCCTCTGATTCTGCTGCCATGTCGTGTCGCTAACCATAGATGTTGCCGTGTCACTTTGAAACGATGATCCAAATTAAAGGGCCCATGTTGCTTCAGCTGGCCTGAGCTGGGACACCAGACACTCTCTTCAGAACCTCATTGTGAGCCTGTTCTAGTCAGAGATCAAATATATAATTGAACAAGACCCTGCTTATTTTTGTGTACTGTACATTAAAACTGAAGCAGAAATATGGGCCCTTTAAGTTGGAGGTGAGTATTTGTGTTACATGTCCAAAATGCGTTCCTTATGAAATGGCTTTTCAGAGCACAAGTTACTTACCTATAGTATTATATGCATTTATTAAAACAAAGGTGACATGATCCTTGGGATGTATATGACCAGGCCAAAGTCAAATCAAGTCCCCTTCCAAAGAGCTGCAGCTATAGAGATATACTTATTTGCTTTGGTTGTAATGTCTTCAGTTTCATGGTGACCGTCTGTCCTCCAGCTGCTCTGAACCTCCCTGCAGATGCTCGGTGTTGAATCTCACTCCAAACTCCACAACGTTTACTGTTCCTCATCGGTACCACGGCTCGTTCCATCCAACAGGTCCACGGGTGCAGGCCGCGCCCCTGAGGGTGGTTCTGGACGACCTGGACGTCCTGGAGGAGCTCATCATCCTCCTGGACCCAGAGGGCAACGGTGTGAAGTGCACCAGACACCTGGCGTCTCACTGCTCCTTCCCCGCCACCTGGGTCAACTACGCCTACTCCCTGAGGGACAGCAAGAGCCCCTTAAAGACCCTGCTGGAGGGGGTCACCACCAGGCACCCCCACTGGACAGTGGGGGACCTCTCCCGGCTGCTGGAAGAGATGGGGCGCGTGGACGCCGTGGTGGTCCTGGCCAAGCTCAGGCCCCCCGTGGACAGCCTGTAGAGGCGGGGGGGGGGGGGCTCAGTGTGCTGCGCTGGTGCTCCTTAACATAGAGATGTTAAGGAGCGACTCTATATACACGCAGGGCACGGTGTTCACTGCGCTGGTGCTCCTTAACATAGAGATGTTAAGGAGCGACTCTATACACACGCAGCGCACGGTGTTCACTGCGCTGGTGCTCCTTAACATAGAGATGTTAAGGAGCGACTCTATACACACGCAGCGCACGGTGTTCACTGCGCTGGTGCTCCTTAACATAGAGATGTTAAGGAGCGACTCTATACACACGCAGCGCACGGTGTTCACTGCGCTGGTGCTCCTTAACATAGAGATGTTAAGGAGCGACTCTATACACACGCAGCGCACGGTGTTCACTGCGCTGGTGCTCCTTAACATAGAGATGTTAAGGAGCGACTCTATACACACGCAGGGCACGGTGTTCACTGCGCTGGTGCTCCTTAACATAGAGATGTTAAGGAGCGACTCTATACACACGCAGCGCACGGTGTTCACTGCGCTGGTGCTCCTTAACATAGAGATGTTAAGGAGCGACTCTATACACACGCAGCGCACGGTGTTCACTGCGCTGGTGCTCCTTAACATAGAGATGTTAAGGAGCGACTCTATACACGCAGCGCCGGGTGTTCACTGCGCTGGTGCTCCTTAACATAGAGATGTTAAGGAGCGACTCTATACACACACAGCGCACGGTGTTCACTGCGCTGGTGCTCCTTAACAGAGATGTTAAGGAGCGACTCTATACACACGCAGCGCACGGTGTTCACTGCGCTGGTGCTCCTTAACATAGAGATGTTAGGGAGCGACTCTATACACACGCAGCGCACGGTGTTCACTGCGCTGGTGCTCCTTAACATAGAGATGTTAAGGAGCGACTCTATACACACGCAGCGCACGGTGTTCACTGCGCTGGTGCTCCTTAACATAGAGATGTTAAGGAGCGACTCTATACACACGCAGCGCACGGTGTTCACTGCGCTGGTGCTCCTTAACATAGAGATGTTAAGGAGCGACTCTATACACACGCAGCGCACAGGGAAACCCTTAGCAGGGTTTGCTAAATTGTCACACGCTGAGTTTATGTCCTTTAGCCTGCAGTAGTATAGTGGTCTGTTTATGAACTTGTATTCAATAAGAGCAATAAGAACGATAGAATATGATTGTGATGAACTTCTAAAGGTAGGCTCCTCCCAGCTGGGCGTGGCCTCTCGTGAAAACACCTTTCTATGTTCACCTGTCGATGTTACCTAGCCTCATTTCACTTTTTCACTTTTTAATACATGCTTTTCTATATACTTTTATACATTAAAATAGATGTGATACAAAATATTTGCTTTGCTCAATGTTTGTTCAAACATCTTAACATCTTTATTAAGCAAATAACATTATAAATAAAAAAAGTGCATAGAAAAATTAAACAGGTTTAGAAATATGTATACAATTATTTACAAACTCAGGGTTTATTTGTACAAGGTAACAAAGACACATTTAAAGTCCACACATATTTTCTAATTTTTATGTCTTTTACACTTTTATACTTTAAAATAACCCTACTATATATTTATATATAATAACATACAGCTTTCTGAACAGATTCTGGGCGCGACAGTCCTGGTAACTTCAGGTTTTGACTAGTGCTTTGCATCCTTCATTACATACACTCTGTCTCTCACACACGCATTCACACACACACACTCGCGCGCACGCACACACACACACACACACACGCACGCACGCACGCACGCACACACACACGCACGCACGCACGCACACACACGCATGCACACACAGGCCAGCTCTGCAGGACAATAAAACCAGGCAACCCTTTCATCCTCGTCTTTTTTGCAGTATTCCAAACAGTCCATCTGAACAACTGAGGTAGAATCCTTGAAAGCAGTTGGGAGTGACTTTCTTGTTTTGCAAATGGATGATTGACATGAAAATCTGGGCTCCATCCCAGTGATTGGACGTGCAGGGGGGGGGGGGGGGGGGGGGCACTGGTTTCTTCCACAGGAGACCCTTTAAAGGGCCTGTTAATGGGGTCTAGGACAACACTGTGTGGCCTGGAGACGCTCACAAACCTCCCGGGGGGATTCTAAAGTTGTCGGTGTTCTGTCCAAGGAAACTCAATTGAGAAAGAAAAAATTAAATAAATAAAACTCTTTTTAAAAGACCTGCTTTAGAATCATTTGTCCATAAATCACAACCAACACCTGCCCTGAAGTACGATTCAAGTAGAAAAAATAATAAAAAGAAAAAAGAAGAAAAAAAAGATGAAGAAATGCAGAAGAACATCTGAAAGATCTCCCGAGACGTCACTCTACAGAACCACGGTCAATTCTACCACCCCAAAAATATGAATGGAAACACGAATAAATAGGATGATTTAACAGTGTGGATTCAATATGGCCACCAACATCACTCAGAACACCTCGCATCCTGTGTGTGTGTGTGTGTGTGTGTGTGTGTGTGTGTGTGTGAACGAGGCCACCGAGGCCTGTGACCCTGGTGACCTGGAGGCTCCCCGCCGTCTGCCCGTGGGAACAAAGGTCCGGCCGGCGCCTGGCAGCAGAGAGGCGGCCGGGGAGCGGCCTGGTGGGACATAATTGGGGCCCTCGTTAGTGGAGGGCAGAGGGCCGCTGCAGGGGGGAGGGTCACGGGGGGGAAAACGTCTAAAAAGAGGCCGGAACACACGGGTCCGACCGTGGGCCTGACTGATTAGTGTTCTCTACATACACTGTATCGACAAGAAAATGATTTAGAAAATGACAATTTCCAGGTGAAACTGTTATGAGATAACTCACTCATCAGTGACATTACGTAACTATTAGTAAAAAAAAAAAAAAAGCTGAATTGAAGTGCAATATACAGCAGCCACTGGCTGAGAAGCGACATAATTTTGAATGTGCATGATCCAAATGAACGTCAGAACGATATTGATTTGTAGGACATCTTCGGTAAAGACCCTTTCCAATCTTAGCACCAGTTTGTTATTATGAATATACACACAGATATCTACAAATAAAATGACAACGACATGAGAAATGGGTAGAAGGTGTGGCATGCCGGGTGGGCGGGACCAGCTGGGGGATGGAGCCCACATGGTCATGTGACGCCGGACGCCACGCCGACGTCAAACCAAACATGAAGGAATCTCTCTGTGATTGGATCAAATAAGGCTTGACGTGTGCAGTACAGAAAACATCCAGGGTGCAGAAACGGAGAACTCAAAACCCAGGAAGGTTCATTGGCAGGTCATCGTGCGCCTCTCTGTCGCTACCTCCGGTCATTCTGCTCAGCCAGCAGATGTAGAGTGACCACGAGCCAGAGTTTCACGCGGACATTAAGCAGGCAAGACACTCATCAGCAGTTAGTTGAGGCCCGGTTCCCAGTCCTCCGGTACCCTGTACCCTGAGACCGGGCAGACGGACGCACGCCGCTCCCAGTCTCACTCCACCAGTGGCTTACTTCCCTGCTGTGCAGACAGACGGCTCCGCACCGGGCCTGCTGCCAGGGGCCCCTCACTGACCAGGGACCCTGGCCGAGGGCCCCTCTGGCCGGGGGACCCTCTGGCCGGGGGCCCCTGGCTGAAGGGGCACCCTGGCCGAGGGCCCCTCTGGCGAGCGTGCGGCGAGGGGCTCTCAGTTGAGGAAGCGTCGACAGCGGCGCGCCCCACAGTTACAGCCCAGCTTGTTGCTGGCGTCCTCGATGGGGAACTTGTAGTCGTAGGTGAGCTCCTCTCCCCGGTAGATCTTCCGCAGGGCAAAGATCACGATGTGCTTCTGGCCCTCCACGTTGATGACGCGCGAGTAGCAGTTGGGCTCGCAGGAGTGGTTGATGAAGCGCGCGGCGTTGCCGTGCATGGTGGCGTCCACCACGTCAAAGTCGTCGATGCGGAACATGTAGCACCCGATGCCCTGCAACACGCACACGCCGTCAGGACACACATGCCGCCAGGACACAAGGACACGCCCCCTACACACACACACCATGTGGACACGCCCCCCCCTCACCTTGCTGTCGTAGTACTTCTCCCGCTTGTCCGTCAGCACGGACCGGATGACGTTGCCGGCGTACTCGATGACCATCTCCCCGGCCTCGATGTTCCTCTTGCAGAACAAACCGCGGCCGTGGATGGCAGACCTGGGAGGGAGGAGCCAGGCAATCAACAGGTGATCAGGTGATCAACAGCCTCCTCAGGCTCCTTTCCTCATTTGATGTTCAACACGTGTTGGTGTTGACTATCGGCTAATCCCGTCTCAACAGCCTCTGTGTTAAGGGTCCATCGACAGGACAGCGGCTGCTCTCACCTGTACACTCCTACTGCCTCCTTAGACGCCTTCTCCAGGTGTCTGAAGCGCATGGCCATGGGCAGCTCCAGGCTGGTGGCTCTCCTGCATGGAGACGGAGGAGGAGGACACAAGCTCAGTATCAGGAGGTAGATAACGCTAAATCAACGTTACGGCGTCAGGATCTAGTCAGGCGGTATTCAACATGAAACACATGGAATCACTCCAGCTGTGAGGAAAACATGGAGTGGACCTGGTGGACTTGAGAAGGACATCATCTTCCTCATCATCGTACAGCTCAATGTCCGGGAGCTGTCTGTGCTGAGAGGCCAGGAAGTTAAACATGTCAAAGGTGGACTTCCTGTTGGCACAGAAAACAAAGAAAACACGTTTTCCAAATGGTTCTATTATGTCCTTTTTGTAAATCAATAATGTGTGTGTGTGTGTGTGTACACACGTATATATACTGTATGTAAAAATTACGTTGACGCATTACATTCAGATTGACCCGTTAATTACTCCTCTTCGTCATCTTAACTTGAAAAACAAAGCAACCACAGAAACCCCTGCAGCGTCTGAGGGGATGCTGAGGACCGTTAAAAGCAGGAAACGGCGTCCTGTTTGCTCCACGAGTAGGCGAGTCAATGCCTTCAGTCAGTTCCAAGCAGTTCCCTTTGTAAACGACTCTACAAGCTTTGAATTGTAACCTTACATTAGAAAGTGCACAATACTGTGCATCAGGTGAAGTAAAATACAAAAATTAACAAGCAATGCAAACGTAATTTAGTAACAGGTGTGAGCGCAGTACAGGTGTGAGGGCCCAGGTGTGAGGGCAGTACAGGTGTGAGGGCAGTACAGGTGTGAGGGCAGTACAGGTGTGAGGGCAGTACAGGTGTGAGAGCAGTACAGATGTGAGGGCAGTACAGGTGTGAGGGCAGTACAGGTGTGAGGGCAGTACAGGTGTGAGGGCCGTACAGGTGTGAGGGCCGTACAGGTGTGAGAGCAGTACAGGTGTGAGGGCAGTACAGGTGTGAGGGCTGTACAGGTGTGAGGGCCATACAGGTGTGAGGGCCGTACAGGTGTGAGGGCCATACAGGTGTGAGGGCAGAACAGGTGTGAGAGCAGTACAGATGTGAGGGCAGTACAGGTGTGAGGGTCCAGGTGTGAGGGCAGTACAGGTGTGAGGGTCCAGGTGTGAGGGCAGTACAGGTGTGAGGGCAGTACAGGTGTGAGGGCAGAACAGGTGTGAGGGTCCAGGTGTGAGGGCAGTACAGGTGTGAGGGCAGTACAGGTGTGAGGGCAGTACAGGTGTGAGGGCTGTACAGGTGTGAGGGTCCAGGTGTGAGGGCAGTACAGGTGTGAGGGCTGTACAGGTGTGAGGGTCCAGGTGTGAGGGCAGTACAGGTGTGAGGGCCGTACAGGTGTGAGGGCAGTACAGGTGTGAGGGCAGTACAGGTGTGAGGGGACCACAGACCTCAGGTAGAGCTCGGAGCGGGCACAGCCGCTGGGGTTCACGGGGAGGTCGTCCTCCTGGTTGAACTGCTTGAAGAAGCGGAAGTTATGGCGCTGGCAGCGGCCGGCTCCCTGGAGCTGCTCCACCAGGAACACCACGGCGTCGTGGACCAGGCCCAGCATACGGGCGCCTGTCATCCCAGAGAAGGTCAGCTGTCTAAGCCGCGCGATGGCCCGGGCCTCTTGCACTCCTTCCATCACCGCTTTCCAGGCCACTGGGGAGAGAGCAAGGCATCAGCACCACCGCGCTGCTCCGCCTGCGCACAGGCCCCTCACCGCTCGGCGTGTGGACGGCGTGGCCGTGTGACTCATTCAAGTGTGTGGAGACATCATTCGTCATTCATTCATTAAAATAATAACAAGTGTAAATAGCAGCCCTGTTCAGGGTGAAACCTCATATGTACTCCTATTGAACCTTTTCTGCACCGTTTACCATTCGGGAATAACCATGAGGTCAAATGATACACACGTTCTCATCGCCACTCAGGAACAATGCAACTTCAGGCTCCCATCACACGGAACCACGTCTTGCAGAGCCCATCGTTCAAACACTGCCACAAACTGTGGCAGCCCCAATGCATTACGTGTTGAAGATGAAACCAATGTCCTGTAATGCCCTATGTAATATGATGTCCTGAAGCGATCACTTCTGCTTTCTTTGTGTCCATGTGGCACGGAAGCCAAGCCCTCCATGGTGTTGACCGTCATGATAAGACATGGAGAAGCCCAACATAAGAAGAAAAATTTTAAATAACTAACATAAATAACTCTCTGGACTCGACAACACTGACACCAACACAGTATCCAACGTTTCCTTCTAATCCCAATGAACAGGCGTACCCTCTATGCTGTCTGCCTCCACACTGAAGCCATCATCGCTGGTGATCTGGAAGCGGAGATGTGGTTGGTCTTTGCTCTGGGGGCTCTCCTCGTCCTCATCCGATGGTAAGGGCTCGTCATCTGAGCTGGAAGCAGCACCTAGCACACAGACACACCAACAAGACTAAATACTCACTGCTTTACTAACAATAGGCATGTTTTGTTTGTAGAGTGAAGGGTACCTAAGTACTTCTTGTGTATTAGTAGAATGAAGGGTACCTCAGTACTTCTTGTGTATTAGTAGAATGAAGGTACCTCAGTACTTCTTGTGTATTAGTAGAATGAAGGGTACCTCAGTACTTCTTGTGTATTAGTAGAATGAAGGGTACCTCAGTACTTCTTGTGTATTAGTAGAATGAAGGGTACCTGAGTACTTCTTGTGTATTAGTAGAATGAAGTACGTCAGTACTTCTTGTGTATTAGTAGAATGAAGTACGTCAGTACTTCTCGTGTATTAGTAGAATGAAGGTACCTGAGTACTTCTTGTGTATTAGTAGAATGAAGGTACCTGAGTACTTCTTGTGTATTAGTAGAAAGAAGGGTACCACAGTACTTCTTGTGTATTAGTAGAATGAAGGGTACCTCAGTACTTCTTGTGTATTAGTACAATGAAGGGTACCTGAGTACTTTCTTGTGTATTAGTAGAATGAAGGGTACCACAGTACTTCTTGTGTATTAGTAGAATGAAGGTACCTGAGTACTTCTTGTGTATTAGTAGAATGAAGGTACCTCAGTACTTCTTGTGTATTAGTAGAATGAAGGGTACCTGAGTACTTTCTTGTGTATTAGTAGAATGAAGGGTACCTGAGTACTTCTTGTGTATTAGTAGAATGAAGGTACCTGAGTACTTCTTGTGTATTAGTAGAATGAAGGGTACCGCAGTACTTCTTGTGTATTAGTAGAATGAAGGTACCTGAGTACTTCTTGTGTATTAGTAGAATGAAGGTACCTCAGTACTTCTTGTGTATTAGTAGAATGAAGGGTACCTCAGTACTTCTTGTGTATTAGTAGAATGAAGGGTACCTCAGTACTTCTTGTGTATTAGTAGAATGAAGGGTACCTCAGTACTTCTTGTGTATTAGTAGAATGAAGGGTACCTCAGTACTTCTTGTGTATTAGTACAATGAAGGGTACCTGAGTACTTTCTTGTGTATTAGTAGAATGAAGGGTAGCTGAGTACTTCTTGTGTATTAGTAGAATGAAGGTACCTGAGTACTTCTTGTGTATTAGTAAAATGAAGGTACCTCAGTACTTCTTGTGTATTAGTAAAATGAAGGGTACCTCAGTACTTGTGTATTAGTAGAATGAAGGGTACCTGAGTACTTTCTTGTGTATTAGTAGAATGAAGGGTACCTGAGTACTTCTTGTGTATTAGTAGAATGAAGGTACCTGAGTACTTCTTGTGTATTAGTAGAATGAAGGTACCTGAGTACTTCTTGTGTATTAGTAGAATGAAGGTACCTCAGTACTTCTTGCGTATTAGTAGAATGAAGGGTACCTCAGTACTTCTTGTGTATTAGTAGAATGAAGGGTACCTCAGTACTTCTTGTGTATTAGTACAATGAAGGGTACCTGAGTACTTTCTTGTGTATTAGTAGAATGAAGGGTACCTGAGTACTTCTTGTGTATTAGTAGAATGAAGTACGTCAGTACTTCTTGTGTATTAGTAGAATGAAGGTACCTCAGTACTTCTTGTGTATTAGTAGAATGAAGGTACCTGAGTACTTCTTGTGTATTAGTAGAATGAAGGTACCTCAGTACTTCTTGTGTATTAGTAGAATGAAGGGTACCTCAGTACTTCTTGTGTATTAGTAGAATGAAGGGTACCTCAGTACTTCTTGTGTATTAGTACAATGAAGGGTACCTGAGTACTTTCTTGTGTATTAGTAGAATGAAGGTACCTGAGTACTTCTTGTGTATTAGTAGAATGAAGGGTACCTCAGTACTTCTTGTGTATTAGTAGAATGAAGGGTACCTCAGTACTTCTTGTGGATTAGTAGAATGAAGGTACCTCAGTACTTCTTGTGTATTAGTAGAATGAAGGTACCTCAGTACTTCTTGTATATTAGTAGAATGAAGGTACCTCAGTACTTCTTGTGTATTAGTAAAATGAAGGGTACCTCAGTACTTCGTGTGTATTAGTAGAATGAAGGGTACCTCAGTACTTCCTGTGTATTAGTAGAATGAAGGGTACCGCAGTACTTCTTGTGTATTAGTAGAATGAAGGTACCTCAGTACTTCTTGTGTATTAGTAGAATGAAGGGTACCTCAGTACTTCTTGTGTATTAGTAGAATGAAGGGTACCTGAGTACTTCTTCCAGTCAGTGAGGCCGCTGTGTCCGCTTGTATCCCAAGCCGAGGGTCTCCCTGGGTCTCCACGAGACGGTGCCAGGGTGTCCCAAGACCTGCATGTGAAGGGCCTTATGTTCATACGTGGTGAGGTTATCAGAGCTGACTCACAGCCTAAACATGAGGCTTTCTGGTAAATCAGAAGGATTGTGATCATGAAGAAAATTTGGAGGAAAGATTCTGGGAAATTCAAGACAAAATCGTTTAACCACATTCACATATCACAGTTCTGTTCTGTTCTGTTCTTACAATAAAACCTTGAGTCAGCGTCATGACTAACATGGTGACTACTACACCACGTCTGCATTCTCGTCAACATTACCAGCATAACCAACACCAAACGCCCAACTCTTACCAGCAGTGTATACTGTGCACACAGCATGAGAAGGTCCTACTTATAGTAATACAGCCCCTCACAAACAGGGCTATAAACTGAAACAATCGTGAGAGGTTAGTTTAAGCCTACGAAGTGAAACGAGTCTCACCGTGAACTGTCCGAGTCACTGAGATGCTCCTCTTTCATGTTGTCCAGATTCAGCACTCCCTTCACTGTGGGGGTCTTGATGCGGACCCCCGACGCCCGGCTGCTGGCGAAGCTCGGCCTGTGGAGCTCCAGGGCTTCAGTGGGGGCCTCCGCTTCCAGGAAGTCCACCTTGGACTTCTTGGTGACGATGCGGTCTGACAGCGAGGACACCCTCTTCATGCGGACGTGCGTCCGGGGACGTGGGGCCGGCGGTGGGGGTTTCGGGGTCGGTGCTTCAGGTTCAATGAGCAGACCGGGGGGCAGGACCAGCTTGGAAGGACTAAGGGTCCTCGGCCCACTCCACTTGGGGGTGTAGTTGCTGGCCATGGCCTGGTTGATGATGGCCTGGGCGCTTTCAGCAGGCGTGGCTGCAGGGTTCTCCTTCACGGGTGTAGGAAGCACTGGATCCTTGACAGTCTTGGGCTTCCTGGGCGCGGCAGGCTCCTTCTTCCTCTTGGGCTTCTTGTTCTCGGGGGCACCGCCCTCTCCCAAGGCTTTCGCACTCTTCCTCGGCTTCTTGGCCTTAACGGGGACCGACGCTCCGTTGCTATTGTGGGTGAGCAGCTGAGCAATAGTGGTTGGATTCTGAACTGCGGGAGTCATGATCTGAGGGAGGGCTGTGGCCACGGCCGCCCCAGGAGCAGGGGCGAGGCTGCCCGCGGCGGCTGGGGTGAGGTTGCCAGCTGCGGCCAAAGTGGCTGAGAGGGCGTTGCTCTGCAGAAGGCTGGCGATCTGAGTGACACAGTTGAACGAGGGGGAGCTGGAAGTGGGTAGCTCAAAATTGTTGTTCTCCGGGTTCTTTACGAAGATCTGGCCCAGGCGGTTCACCAGCAGCACGTGCGGGGTGGAGTCCACGTTGGGACCCCCCACCTCCTTCACAGTAAGTATAGCGTGGCCGGGGAGCGCCTGGTGGACCATGGGCTGCTGGGGCTCCAGGGCAGGCCTGGGACTTGCAAAGTTGATGGAGAAGGTGTGGCCAGTCGAGGCTTCTTTCTGCAAAGACGAAGAGCTGTAGCCGTTCAACAGCACAGGGCCAGAGGTTGGCTGGGCCACAGACAAAGTAGATGGACCCTGAGTCAACAATCCAGTAGGCACAGAAGATATGGAAGGAGAAGAAGAGACGATGCTTATTGCTGTACAACCCAATGGCTGTGCGTGTGGGGAGTACATGGGTAAAGGAGCAGGTCTGAACAGGCCTACTGAGTGAATGGTGCTGGAGGTGGCAGACAACAACGGGTCATTTTGAGGGACAACACTCAGTGGAACTTGTGTAACATCTCCAACGGTCGTGAGGGTTGTCAGCTTGTCACAGAAAGAGTCCAATGGTGGCATGGACATGGAGTCCTGTGAAGATGTCACACTCTGAAGTGTTATATTAGGCAGAGGAGGCTGATTGAAACTAGGCAGTGGTGGATTCATCTGTAAAGGATCAACAATCCCTTGAGAAGAGTTGGGTAACTCAGTAGCCATAAGAGACGAGGGCTGAAGGAGATCCATCAACGATCCCTGTTTATTGAAAGGAGGATTTGTTAACAATAGCCCTGCGCTGTTATTTGCCAAGTGATTCATATACACAGTCGACACATCAGTTGTTGGTGTATAACTGCTACCGTCAGGACCCAAGAACAGTGGCTTGGAGACTTCAGATTGATGGGTCTCCACCGGCAGGCCTTCTAGGAGGGGAACCAACTCAGTCAGCCGGGTGTTGGGAGAGGCATGGTCGCATCTTTCCAAGACAAGGGGTGTCCCAGTGGCCAAGTCCAGACTAGAACCTGGAAATAACTCCTCCTGATATGCGCTCACAGGGCCTTTTAGGTTCATGGGGGCAATGGAAGAGAAGAGCGTACTCAGATCTGCATTTTTTAAATCAGTCAAGTCTTCGGATTTAGGCAGATCTTGGGTAAAGGTGTCTTTTGGGGTTTCATTTGTGGATGACATGGCGGCTGAAGGAGCATCCGTGAGCTTGGGCAATGCTTTAGGAACCGGACTTTCCGCTTCAGCACTGGGCCCATTGCTTGCGGTTTGTGATTCAGGGAGCATATTGAGGTTCTTGGCTGGGATCTGAGCATGACTGGAAGTCTTCAGTTTATCGGTATCTTCACTGGTTACCATGCTGGCATCGCTCTCTGTGCCGTCATCCACACCGTCCAGCTGAGGAATAGGCCGGATAGAGGGGGAGGCTGGGGACTTGGGTTGGTCTCTTGAGCTGGGACAACTGACAATTGTCCTGGAAAAATCAAAATAGTGCTCCATATCATCATCCGACGAGTCGTCCTTGATTGTGCACCGAGAATGTGATGCAACACGAGTCCTCTTGGGGGCCTCTCGGGTTCCTCTCCAAAACTCCTCCTGGCCATCACCCTCTACTACTATCTGTCCCCCGCAGTTCATGGCCACCCCTTCGTCCAGGAGAGTCTCCTCGATCTCCAACTCTGTTTTGAGCTCAGAGCAAAACGCCACGTTTGACCCAAAGGTAAACGCTTGGTCCTTGTGCTGGCCTGACTCCCTCAGTGGCGACGCGCCGTTGGCTGCCGAGATATCTTCTAGATCTGGCGACGCCAGGAAGTTGTGTGGCACCTCCACGGAGTCGGGCTGGCCCAAGTCGAAGGGTAAGCGTGGTCTGGGGGCCGGGAAAGTCAGACTTGGTGAGGGTATGCCTCCCACTCCTCCCACTCCGTCTTGCCATGAAGAATGAGGAAACAATGCTGAGGTAGAATGGGAAATCGTGTTCCCCGGGCATCGAATAGAGGAAGCACTTCGGCCTCCGACAGGGCGTGGGGACGGAGAGGTTAGCAGGTTGTCAGTAGCACCGAGGGGGAAGGGGGTCGCAAGGGAGGACTTTCCAGCACGCAGCGTGATGGGCCCTGAGAGGGGAGGAGGGGGGAGGAGACTCCTGAGCCCGGGGGCTTGAGAGTGGGGGCTATGGCGACGCGGCCTCCGAGTCTCTTCCAGGTCGCTAATGGTCAATATGTGGTGGGGCTTTTTAGACTGGATCACTCCTAAGAAAAATGATAAATACAGGGTATAATAATCAATGTCAGCAATTTTATGGGGAAGGTTGATATTGTTAAGATGGATGCACGATGGGAGATGATGTACCTGGTGATGGTAGAGGCCTGGACATCCCGCCAGCTGGCCTCCTGGCCTGGGGATAACTCTGAATCTTTGGCTTGGCTCCCTGTTCAGGCCGAGGCGGTGGAGCTGGGACCTCTGTAGAAGACAGGCCATCTGCCCCGTCAGGCTCCAGGGCTTTTGTTTCTAGCAAAGATAAAAACATATTTGAACAACACATTCATGAAGCGGTTCCTCAGCTGACATTAAAAGGGCTGTGCAGAGAGCTGGGGGGGGCAGGGCCGTACCAGAGGGAAGCGGGGGGCTGTGAGCTGTGGTGTGGTTGTGCCCGCGGTCTGGCATTTCTTCCACATGGTTTTCTGGGACGGGCGGGCGCACCTCCTGTATTGTGCAGGTGTACTTACACCGGCGCAGGGGGTTCACCGTGCTCCAGTACAACCGAGAGCACCTGGGGAACAAAGACGCGATGAAGAAAGAAAGGCGAATGGTTGGCCAATTCCTGATTTACGATGAAAGGCCGCAGGGTCGACGAGGATTCGGTTCAGTACTTACTGAAAGCCCACAGGGAGCAGCTTGTCTCTACTGGCCGACAGCTCGGTCAGCACACCCAGTTCTTCAATCTGCAATGAACCTGAACAAACAAAAACCAAAAAGCGTTACTCCCTTGTTCTTGGGGTTAGTTCAGGAGCATGTGAATGAAGAGAGAAGCTGTGGCCCTTACCGATCACCATGTTGATGGATTCTGGCTCTAGCCCTGTCAAGAACTTTCTGCGAAGACTGATGCCCTCAAAATCCACATAAACCCTTCTCTTCACCTCAAATGCTTGGCCCGTTATCATCTGGAGAGAAATAAGAAGGAATAGGAGTAAGAAAAGGGCATTTCCAGTGTATCCAAACACTTGGGGTGCAGCTCCAGCAGGAGCACGGTACTCACCTTGCCACTGAGGAGCTGCCTGTGCTTGCAGCAGTAGACCTTCTTGTCATCTTGGAACACGCAGTGGCGTGAGCGGGCGCACATGAAGTGGTAGTTGCTCTGGCAGGAAGTGAGGCAGCAGCCCACCGTGGCACCGGTCTGGTTGCAGCGCTCGCATCGCTGTGGAGTGAACGCACAAATCAGTCAAAATCAGTGGGACGCCGTGGGGAAGGGGGTCGATTCCATAAAGACAACAAGCAATTCTATGTACACATCAGGTAATTTTTGCACGTCATCATAGAGGTGTCTGACCATCAGGCGACCCCTGGTCACAGCACTGTGGACGTGGAGCAGAGAGCCGTCGTCTTCCTCAAACACCTCGGCTGACCACAAACAGCAGTTGACGTGGGCCCAGTCGTTCTGGCCCAGGTAGAGCAGCCTGCCAGCCTCCTGTCGGGGGGGGGGAGTGAAACCGAGTCATCCATCACATTGCGGGAGTGGAAACATGTCCCTTTGGCAGCTTTCAATCAGGTCTGTAGGTCTGTGGCATGCCGCCTATCATTGCTCTTCAGGACTGTAATGTACTGCTGGCTTTTGGAGACCTACAGATTACATGACTAAAATGTAGCACGCCCAGTGCAATGTCTTTTTGTAGAGCATACATGCTTTTGCATATGAAGGTGTTCATCATTTATTCATAACTGTAAAAAGTTCCTTTAAGTTCAATCGAAACACCTCAGAGGCACATTCTCAATGTTCTCTAATCACCAGCATCGTGACCACAGCACCATGTTGTAAACACAGTGAGAGGATGTTCAGAGCTTATCTTTTGAGGGCTGACACTTACATTGGGTTTGGCATCCCCATACTTTTGGCACAGAGAGCACTGCCTCTCGTCTTCCTTGGACCACCCAGTGTCAAGATCTGCCTTGGAGAGCCGCCCCCGTTTACCTGTGGGGACACGAATAAAGGTTCAACTTCTGGCGAACACCGGTCCATACACATCAAGAGCGAGGGCAGTGCAGACTGGTTGTTCTCCTTACCTTTGAATTTGAGCCTGAAGGCCTTGCTGGCCTTCATGTGGTTCCTGCTCGGAGACTCCCTGGACAGCGGGGAGGCCACCTCCTCCTGCTTGACCTGCAAGGTCTGCAGCACCCCGAGAGGAGCCCGGGACGCCTCCTCCCTTTTGTCGTCTTGCGACCCCCCAAGAGGAGCCTGGGCCTCCTCCCTCTCTTGCCACTGGGCATAAACATGCTCTGTGGTTGGAGGGTGAACAGCATGGGAAAGCATCCCCCTGCGACACAAACACACGGCTCGTTTCTTTTCATATTAGATGAGTATACCTTTAGTTTGAAGTTTGAATTGATTGTGTTACACATCATGTGGGATGTATCCCAACACTTGTCAGTTTTAATCTGCTACATTCATCAGATCCATTTTGTTACACAACCAAAATAAACTGCCTAAAGGTGTAAATCTAGCAAAGTCTTGTAGGTAAACATGTGTTTCAGTGAACACAAAAGAATTCAAAGCATCATTATCAGTTCAGAATATTGACTCAACAAATTATTCAGTTAAAATAGTAATTTACCCTGGTCCCCAAATTGAGAAAGTTGCCTTACAATTACAGATAATAACAGTTCTGTTCTTGGATTACGCCTAAATCATGTGTAAAGTGTAAACCTGTTTAAACGAAAAACTTTTGGTTAATAACACTGCAAATACGTTCCGAATTAGGCTTTTTGAGAATATTTAAAAGGATAATTTAACCAATTCATAATACCCCTCAATTGTAAGACAATACTACACCCCCGTCTGACCAACTTGTGGTCTGCGTTCATTGCAGTGTGAAATCCTGTTTTGCAGTTATGACAAAAAAACAGAGCAAATTGAAACGCTGTTTCAACACCACAGAAAAAAACGTTCCATGATTGGTTTGTACTTTCACCATTCGGAAGAATGAGTTATCGTAGTAGAGCAAAGGACTACTGCTTTAAAGACTCTAAAGTGGCGGTAATGCAGTTTGTGTAGCAGCGGCCAGTCTCAGGTGTGCAGTACAGACCTGGGTTTGGTGACAGCTCATGTAAAGTGCTTGTGCTGATAATCTGTTAAAACTGTGCTGACTGCAAACAAACTCCAAAATGCCTAGTTACATGGTAGTGTTGTTTGGCGGCTGTTTGCTCATGTATTGCAACAGAAATTTTAGTGAAGCCTGGAGCACAGGATACAATGCTTTGAACACTGCAACCAGATGAGTCCTCTGACTTACATTGTTGAGTATCAACCAAATCACCCACAAGAGAGGAGTTACTCACAAGGGCAATTCTTTGGTGAGTGGGTCCCACACTTTAGGGTCTTGGCTGTTGAACCAGTTAAAGACCTCCTCGAGGAGCTGTGCAGAAAAGGAGAATGTCAGGAGAACCACATTCAGTCATGATCCCTGCATTGTACCAACGTAACACACTGTCAACTTACAGACCACGTCTAGTTGGCCACAAATACAAACGGAATAAACAAACAGTAAAAAAGGTGCAGTGTTCGCCAGTGTCAGGCATCTGGTGGTGAGTGTGCAGATTCCAACCCCCGACAACGCCAGAACTTCCAAAATGATGCATCGTCTACGACAGCATCGAGAAGCACAGTGCCAAGTGATAAGGTTCCTTGGGAGATGTATTAGTTGTATTCACTCATTTAGGCTGTAAACTGTAGGGCACAGCTTGAATGCTTGATAGCAATTGGGATGGTTAAAATAAGATGTGGCCCGTGTGGAGACACCGGTGAAAGGACAGGCTCCCTCCCAAGATGTCCCTTTCTATGGTCACCGCAGCCTCTAGACCACCCCTGCAGGGTGGACACCACCACTGCAGAGTGGACCTCACCACTGCAGAGTTTAAAAAATGAGTTAATAATGACTCGAGTTAATAATGACTGACTCTTTATTTTGGGCGAACTATTCCTTTAACCGCCATGGCGCTGCCTGGTGACGTTGCGGACGCGACACAACGTGAAGTGCAGTAAGGTGCTGCTGCTGCTGCTGCCAGCTGGCGTAAAACAGCCAGAACGGAATAAATCGATCATATGAATCCAACCAATTGAGGCTTATAGTTAAATTGACAGAGTCAAAAACGAAGGGAATTATATCGATAATTTCAATTCATTTAAGTTCGTTTTCTAAACATGCAATACAGTTTCAGTTCGTTATCGTTTTTTCTTTTTATTTTAGTTTTTATTTATTTCAGTTAATAAAATTGTTTTTTCAATTGTAGTTTTCGTTATTTCGTTCGTTTTCGTTAACCGCCATGTATCATGCCACTGCTCGGACCTTGTGCTGTTGCTGTTGATGACGTCTGGTTTGGTCGTTGCTGGTGACTTTCGACAGTGGTCGAGTTGCTAGCGCTAGTGCTAATTAAGGCTACAGGTGCATTCAGAGGTTGCGCCGCGGCGCAGAACTGAGCGATGGGCGGCTGGCTATGCCTTGTGTTTTGCGCTCTTCATATGAGACTCCAAAGCGAGATGACCTAAAGTAGTCAGCTTGAAAGTTTTCCGACACGTACAGCATCGTGCTTCGAGGTCGCTTCCCGGCACCTGCCTCACCCAATCACTGTACCTAGCATCTGATGGCCACTGCACTTCCCAATGTCTCCTCTCGACAAACTATGTTTGTTGAAATTGCCAGCGCAAAAACCCAAAGTATTGTTTGCGCATACGCCAAGAAATTAGACGTTCTCTGACGTTACGCAAAACCCCCACCCCCCATTTTCACCTTGTGTGAATGTCCGGTTGACTGAAAAAATATCCTAGTAGGAAAATTAAGACCTTCTTTAAAAAATTAAGACTTGGGTAACGAAATTTAAGACTTTTTAAGGCCTTCATTTAGGAACACGATATTTAAGACATTTTTAAGACTTTTAAGACCCCGCGGCTACCCTGCCCACCACTGCAGAGTGGACACCACCACTGCAGGGTGGACCCCACCACTGCAGCATGGACCCCACCACTGCAGAGTGGACCCCACCACTGCAGGGTGGACAACACCACTGCAGCATGGACACCACCACTGCAGGGTGGACAACACCACTGCAGCATGGACCCCACCACTGCAGCATGGACCCCACCACTGCAGAGTGGACCCCACCACTGCAGCATGGACCCCACCACTGCAGAGTGGACCCCACCACTGCAGCATGGACACCACCACTGCAGCATGGACCCCACCACTGCAGGGTGGACAACACCACTGCAGAGTGGACCTCACCACTGCAGAGTGGACCCCACCATGGCAACATGGTTGACTACTGCAGTGCCTATGCTTCTGTGAGACAGATACCTTTAGGTAGTAGGAGCGAGCGAGTGCAGTAGGCCTTCTCTCCTCTGGAAGATCCTCCTCCTCCTCCTCCTCCAACCTCTTGCGCACGACTTGCACCACAT
Organism: Urophycis tenuis; assembly: GCA_036785325.1. Lineage (NCBI taxonomy): Eukaryota > Metazoa > Chordata > Actinopteri > Gadiformes > Phycidae > Urophycis > Urophycis tenuis. Next base: position 15,983,134 of record JAXIVH010000002.1, on the reverse strand, counting down.
CCTCATGAAAGGTTTTCTGAAAAGGAAATAGACACAGTACACCTTAATAAGAGTTTGTATCAATACATCAGGTAAAACTGCTTAGTAGTGGAACCAAACACTTCAGGCACACATTTACATGGTAGAAGATCGGCCATGAATGAATGAATGAAATGGATGTATGACTGTGTGACGTCTGTGTGTTGTGAAGGACAACAACATGCAGGAAGCCTCAGCAGACAAAGGCTCACCAAAGTCGTGTAAAGGCCTTTGTCAAACTTCTTCCCCACCGCTCGCAGATCGCATGCCGGCTGGACCTCCAGCCCTCCATCAGGGTCCACAGAGTTAGCACACTGCAGACACAGAGCAGTGTTCAGTGGCTTCCTTTACATTTGCTGTGAAGCAGCCAAGCATCAGCACCACATATCCAGTGGGTTCATATCTGCAGACGTGTACAGGAGGTAGAGTGGCCCACCTGGGAGCACGTGACCAGGTGCTGGGTGAGCGTGGAGGACAGCAGGCAGGCCAGAACCTTCTCAACACCAGCCCGGAGCTCTATGTAGAGCAGCTCCCGCCAGGCGCTGGGCTGCGTGAGACTGCACGGCCGGCATGAGTACACCACACTCTCTGGCAGACTGGACAGGATCTCGTAAAGGTCATCTGTTCAGAGGAACACCCGCGTTAACCCGGGGCCCCAGTCGGAGCGGCGCACAAACCATCCATTATACAGCAGACCATTCAGAGGCTGAAGTTTCATGTGAACCAGAGACAAGTTTTCACTTGTTTAATGTACTGGTATTAGAGACGGCGGCAAAGGGGAAGGACAAAAATGTGATGTGTTGGGTTACAATCTAGAGCCCTGCTGCATCGGTCAGTGGTGTGTGGATAATCTTCATCCTCAGAAGCTTAAACATGTCTAACCTGTGAGGTCTTCACACTTTGCATGCACCCAGTGGTTGCATGTTCCACATTGCATCATCTGACTGTCGTAGTCGTTGTCCTCGTAGCACTTGAAGCAGATGGGGCAGTAGTTACCTTGAAAAGGGAAACAAAGTGATCATGTCTTAAAGCCAGTGTGGAGTCGGGACGCTCCTTATGACGGTAAACCAGACATTTTGTAGCAAAAAAAATAGCAAAAAAGGGTGCCTAGAAAACTGTCAAGACTGGGTAGATTAAACTCTGAGAGGCCAAAAACATGTATTATGAGAGATGTTGAAAAGCTCAGTGTGTTGTTTATAATTCAATCCCATTTTAAATGAGGCGAGAGCACATGCTCCTTCAGACCCCATGGTGGATCTTCTTGATCTGATTAACAACTTATGACGTCAGGAGAAGACCAAATCATTGCCAGGCGTTCCACACCTGACCACAATGACTGTGGTGAACAACACTGAACCAGATTCAATGAAATTAGGAAATTAATGAGGAACTGCACTGTGTTTATCTTTATCTTTATCTTTACATGGGAGTGTGTAGTGTTGCATGTAGCCCAAAGTCATGAGTCAATGAATGAGAGGAAACAGAAAACATTCCCCTTACCCTTGTCATAGAGTAGTCTGGACGTTTACCCTGGTCATAGAGTAGTCTGGACGTTTACCCTGGTCATAGAGTAGTCTGGACGTTTACCCTGGTCATAGAGTAGTCTGGACGTTTACCCTGGTCATAGAGCAGTCTGGACACTTACCCTGGTCATAGAGTAGTCTGGACATTTACCCTGGTCATAGAGTAGTCTGGACGTTTACCCTGGTCATAGAGCAGTCTGGACATTTACCCTGGTCATAGAGCAGTCTGGACGTTTACCCTGGTCATAGAGCAGTCTGGACATTTACCCTGGTCATAGAGCAGTCTGGACATTTACCCTGGTCAGAGAGCCGTCTGGACACTTACCCTGGTCAAACAGCTTAGCGCAGTCTGGGCAGAGGCCTTTGTCATGATTCCAGTCTGTATCCCAACACTTCCCTGGTGTGACTCCACAGCTTGTACACCGGATACAAGTCATACACACCTGCACAGGGACGGACACAGCTCAGAGCTAAATGGATCAACCTCTCTCTACCAAATCACACCATGGCATTTCCAAAATATTGGCTAATCCTAACCCTGGCAAGACAAAATGAGCTGGTTTATAATTTGCACAAAATAAATAAATGTAACAAAATATATACATGACGCAGAGTGGGACTTGTATACTGCTAATACTAATAATTTGGCTCTTGGCGTCCTCAACCCTCAACCCGCGTGAGCTTCGAGTGTGGACAGGAGACAACCCTCTCCAGAGCGCTGGGTGTCGTGTTACTTTTTCTACCGCCAACCCATGGCTGCGTGACAGCGGGCCCGCATGGGAAGCAGCGACCAGGGCGGCTCACTTACCCAGGCCTTCCTCTTCTTGTTTAGTTTGGGGTAGTTGGAGCCCAGGCAGGAATCATGGTAGCAGTTCTGGCAGCGTTCACACTCCAACAGGGGCTGGGCATGTCGAGGACAAGAAGCAGGATTACCAACAAACAGACAGACAGAGGAAGCGCTTTCAGCACTTAATCGAAAGCATCAGAACTGGCTGCACCTTGGAGTGTTTGTTCTTCTTGCCACACACGTGACAGAACTTGCATCGGCGACAGCACCAATTCTCCTTGTTCTCCTCCAACGGCCGCTCTGCCGGCTCCAGGCAGAACCCGTGGAACGGCTCGCAGCACACCTGGCAGTAGAGCATCTGGCAGCAGGAAGACGCAGCATGCTGGTTAAGGAAGGCTGCCTGGTCATGCCGCTCTGGAGCGCAACACGCTCGCGACGACGGAGCTGAAGTAACGCCAGTCTTCTGGGGCGCTTACCTCGTGTTGCCCTTTGCTGGCACAGAGCAGGCAGACACAGGGGGGCATGGCTGTACCAGAGGTCAGGATGCTCAGCCCGCCCATCATCCACACATTCTCCAGGGCACAGTCCTCCTGCAGCAGACACACGGCGAGGGATGTACCAGAGCTACGGTCCCAATCCTCTCACTTGCCTTATGATGGGGTTCATACATTCCTAGCTTTGTTGTCACGGTGGGAATCAAACCCCCAACCCCTGGCAGGGTTAATGCGTTAAGGCTCTTTCTAGGGATGCACCGATACCGATACCAGTATCGGGTATCTGGCCGATACTTCATTAAAATACTCGTACTCGTATTCGTTTTTAATTGCCGATACCACGCACCGATACCACTATGCCAGTAGCCTACATCAAACCGGCCGTATGCAGAGATGAGTTGTCCTACCTAGCTAACTCGGGGGAGATAATGAATGAGCAGAAACTCGGAGATTCTGCCAAAGGCTTGTGTGTGTGAATGTTCGCTGCGAAAAGACGTAACAGTAGGCTATGTCATGTCAGCGATTTGGGCATATTTTAAGATAAAGCGTCATCCGGCAGACTGTTAGATCTGTAATGCTCCGGTGTCGAGAGGCGGAAAGGAAAGTACTTCCATAGGAAAGACGCACCATAGTGCTTAGTACACAGAGTTCACTAATGCTAGCGGCGTAAGACCGAAGCAGCCAACCTTATGACGTCTTGCAAAAGCGAGAGAAAATGTCCAAAGACAACTCACGGGCAATACAAATAACAGAGGCACTTACTCACTTCATAGCGCTCAATGACCAGCCACTTTTAGTTGTTGATAATGTCGGATTTCGCCGTGCTAGAGCCCATATATGAGATTCCCAGTCGCCTCTACATCACCGATGTGATGTTGCCAAAGGTGTATGATAAAGTCAAAGATCACGTTGACGTCATTTGACAACATAGTTCGTTGATTTGTTGAGCCTTTCTGAAGAAACATGGGAATAGTGCCACATGGTTTGTGTACTTGAAAGAAGGATACTTTTGATAACTGAAATGTGATAATGTGCTTATTAAGCAATAGTTCTGATCACTTTTTGTGATTTATTTTTGTTGTTATTCGCTTTATCTGGTTATATTTACATTTTGTCTAATGTGATGGCATTTTGTCTTTGAAGGCTTTTTTTATAACCAGAAAGCTCTGTTTAGTTTTGGCTTGGAATAGCCTGTTCAAATGAATTGCACTTCTTTTATAGAGACCAAATCTAGAAAGTATCGGTATCGGTACTCGGTATCGGCGAGTACACAAATAAAAGTATCGGTATCGTATCGGTTTGAAAAAAGTGGTATCGCTGCATCCCTAGCGCTTTCCCATCTACATGTAATTACTGTTTGCTCACTCTGTGAAACACATTTCCTCTGTGTCTGAGTCAAGTTTTACTCATCTGAGAACCACAAGTGAAACTATTCCAAGGAATTACTTAACTTTCAGTCTGTAATCAACAGAGTTGAGGCTGTCTGATGGCTAAGTTCTTTCCAGCTGGAAACTAAGTTAAACATAGCAATTGGAAAGCTAGGCTCAATGTTATCTCTATAATCCTTTTTCCATCCAATATAAAGTCGCTTTAAAATAATGCGCATTACAATTACATTGATGCGACACATGTGATGGAAAAGCGGTTAAGTCGCTTCAACGCTAGCTTTGTCGACTTAATTTATGTCGCTGTTCAGAGGTGGATTGGCGAGAGATAATTCGACATAAATCAGATGGAAAACAGTTAAAGCGACGTAGGAAGTTCGCACATGTGCAGTGCTCTTATTGTATGCGCGAGAATTCGAATGTTGTGATGGCAATTTAATGAATCGGTGTACCACTGAAGACAACACTCGGCACAAGCTGTACACACATCTGTGAACAGTAGTGATGCTGACACCGAACTTCCCGGCTACGACTCGGTATTCGCTACAGCTACCTAACTTGTACAGTGAGTGCTATGGCCACCCGTTTATCTGTAGATACAGCTGTTCTCCTGATTGTTGGGTCTGGCCTCATATGTGGCTCTACAAGAACACATAACTCTTGAAACAAAGTTTTGTTCACACGGAAATAAGTCATAAACTGACGGTTAGTAAAGGATGACACGTCCACCTCCCACCATAAACTACTCCTTTGGTGCTGCCAGATTACAGGTGATCTGCGACGAGTCATCAGGACAGTCATTACGTTCGCGAGTCGCATTCTCCGGGTCACCATCCTTCGTCTGATGACAATTATAGCGGATATTATGTTAATTATTAAAAACACGACACGTATGTTCTCCATTTTGTTTAGTTGAACCGGTAGTCACGCGCGATAGTCTATTTTGCCTTTGACACAAACATTCTAAAAGAGCAACGCAGTGGATGGAAAACGACACAGCGCATTAGAAATATGTGGATTAACGAGGGGCAGTGTGACGTGACTTCAATGCGCTAGAAGTGCTCTTTTGATGGAAAACGGTTTTGGTGCGTCTAGTGTCGCTTTAAATTAAATCGACGTTGGGCATAAGTCGCTTCAGAATTGGATGGACAAAGGACTTATGAGAGTATATTGGCCTTTTTAATCGCAAATATCTCAAAAAGTATAAATTTTACAAAAATGAAAAATACATAGCAGTCATGCAGAAGTAGACCTTTATAATACATAATGAAATCTTGAGGTTCAGTCGTTTCGCTTCCATTAATTTCACGTTTTAAAAAAACATAGCAGTCATACAGAAGTAGACCTTTATAATACATAATGAAATCTTGAGGTTCAGTCGTTTCGCTTCCGTTAATTTCACGTTTTGGAGTGAATAATAATAATATAACTAGTGGTATCTAGATTGTGCATTCCAATGCACAACACAATAACAACAAGTCAGCAACAAAAAGGGCTTGGAGTCACGCACACCGAGGGTGAAGTGTCTACACTGACCTCTAGTGGTCACCTATGCCTACGTTACGATTGTCGAATAACCGACGTAGTATCTACGTTGTTGTTAAGTACATTGCTGACCTCTAGTGGTCAGACAGCGGCATTCAAATTGTATTTGTATGGCGTTTGCAATTTTACTGCAGGGTCACAGTAGAAATGATTTACATGGTGCATTTTGAAAGCCATGATTTGATTAGTTTTACATTTAAGAGAGGCCTGGTGTTACTATGGTAATTGTGTTCCATCCTGATGATAGGAATACAAAGGAAAACGACAGATCCTGGTTTAACATGCACAGCTACAAAATGAGAAATTAATCTACCAACTGTGACAATGTAACTTAGCGCTTGGGGTTGTGCTTATGTACCTGCACATACCAACACCCGAGCACCTGTCACAGCTTTTTACTGCAGATGAAGCCATAGAGGTGCAGGTGGTCTCCTACCTTGAAGTCGACTCTGATCTTATGAGTAGGTTCCGAGGGCTCCTGGTCCCTCTGCTCGAAGCCGTGGGCCAGGGCAGCCAGGACGCTGGGGGGAGTCTCCTCCAGGGGGGGCTGTGAGAGCCAATCAGACAACTACATCAGTCATGTGGTCACCTTCACCAGGCTCCATTCTACACCCAAACCCAAGTAGGTGAGGAACATTAACCATTCCCAACACATACAGTATAATACAACAAGATGTAAACTGACACCAATCAACAACATCATTCACTGTGTGCCATTTTCACAACATGCCAAAACGTCATGACAACAGACAGGAAGTGAGCTCCAGCCCGCGGGCCCACCTTGTCGGCCTTGCGGCGCCCTGGGGTGACGCGGTGCGAGCTGGACCTGCGGTGACGGACCTCCTCGTCTGAGATGTCCCCCAGGAAGCCCTCCAGAGACACGAAGTCTGGAGGACAGAGCGGCTGAACTGAAGAACTGCAGGGCAGTAAAACCTCTGGGAAAGCATCTGATAAGATGATGCAGCCCAGAGGAACATTTACATCACACTACTAATAACCATGCACGCACTATCGTATTCTATGCCTCATATCAATTTATTGTGGGATTTTTTAATGATTAACAGGTTAAGATTATGATTGCTTGATACATTTAACCTCAAGACAGACTCTTCGTAGTGACCCACTGCCTACGGCCAGGTCACATGACTTATTAACTACCTTGATTCACATGTTGAATGACCTACCTTGACTTAAGTGTTAATTACCTACCTTGATCAACACATTGGGTCACATGACTTAACTACCTTGATCAAAACGTTGCGTCGCGTGACTTCTCGGCTACCTTGATTAAAGCGAGGTCCATGGCCCCGCCTCCTGGCCGGGGAGGTGGAGCTCGGCGCAACTTTGACGTCCAGGTCGGAGTCATAGTCCATCAGGTCAAAGTAGATGCGCGGCTTCACCACGCGCTTCGGCTGCTTCCTGACCGACAGACTCTGGCCGCCCCCCGGGTGCCCACAGGGCGACCTAGGGGGGCCCTCATCTCCCTCGTCGTTGCTGGAGTGCCCGGCGCTGAGGGAGGCGCGCCTGCGTTTGGAGGGGCCTGGGGGGACGGGGGGACAGCGTTAGGGAACACACAGCAGGGTCGTCTCTGGAGCCGGGAGGCGACATACAGAACTGGTCAAAGATGAAGTCACCTTTTGGAACAATCTTCCCACTCAGCCGCCGGGCCTTCCTCTCCTCAATTTGATCGCACCTCTTATACCTGAACAACGGGATGAGAACCCTCTCAATGGACATGAGCAACAAATCACGTTATCTACTTGAGTTTGGAGGACTATGTTTAGTGTTGACATGATTGTGTTGTGAATTAAAATGCAGAACACAGACTTACACACAACACTGGCGTTTGGTGTTGGGCCCTCCGAACTTGGGTTTGTCCAGACAGTTGATGCACTTGCCACAGTCATCCTCGTGGTTGCATCCTTTACAGACCCCGCATCTCTTGGAGCGGTACCCAAACGGCCCCAGGCCTTTCCGCTTCACGAAGGCAGCCGGTTTTCGGACCTTGGTGACCTTCTGATCCGACAGCGCCGGGCTGTCTGACTCCGACGGAGACCCAACATCTACGAGGGAACCCCAGAGTAAAGAGTTTGAGGCGAGTGCGAGGCGTAAGCACACAGCTGTGGGCTCAGGCCCGCGGGGCCTACCTTTGGCCACGGCGGAGGGGGAGATCCCGGTCCTCTCGTGCAGCGGCAGCGCGCTGAGTCTGGGGATGTCGTCCGGCACCAGGGCCCGGGGCTGCCCCAGGACCACGGCGGCCGCCCGGCACACGTGCTTAATGCGCGGGCCACCGGCCCGTCGGAACTCCTGGCACAGAGGGGACAGCACCTGGGGCTGGGAGAGACACAGTGTCAACTCACGTGACGCTTGCATTACGATGGGGGGGATGCTGCAGCGCTCCAGAGGAAAGCGATGGTTGTCTGTGTACATTGTGCCTCGCTCGGCAGCAGCGGCTTGTGTTCTTACTTGTCCTTGGGGCGGTTCCGTCTTGACAGGGACGTCGGCTTCGGGCTGCTCCTTTCGTTTCCTCCTCCGTCGTTTGGAGGCGGCGTCTCTGGAGGCAGCGCCGGGCGGGCCAGACAGCAGCTACAGCGTGGGAAGATAAATCAGGGCTTATTCGCAAGCAAGAAAGCCTGTTACAGTGCCCAAAACGCTTCAGAAAACACAGGTAATTACCCCGGAAGACTTGAGCTGTTTCTGCTGGTCGATCTTGATCAGCTGGACCTTGGCTTTCTTGAGGAGGTTAAACATGCGCTTATTTGCACCAGTGAGGCGCATTTTCTGGGGCGTTCCCTTCTCCTCCGACTCTGGGCGGTCGTGGCCATCTGCGACGCCAAACTCGTTGGCAGGCAGTTCTGTCAAATGAAGAGAGAGACACCACTTTGATTTACTGCGCCCCGGTACCGTGTGTTGACCAGCGCAGTGCATCTCGGGCCAGTACTCACCCGCGGGCTCCTCCTTCCCGGCAAAGCCCTGCGGCCCACGGTCTCTGAACGTGATCAGCTTGGAGCTTCCTGTTCGGACACACACCGACACCTTCCTCACAACACCGGGGCTATCAAGGTCTTCTATCTTCAGCTTGGATTTGCCTTTCTCCGTGTGTGTGGTTCTCTGTCTGAGGCTGATGCTCTTAACCTCATCGTCCAGCCCCTCCGCCAGGTCAATGGGTGGCTGGTGGGGTTTGCTGAAGCTCTCCATAACCACTTTGCTTTGGCTTCTTGGAATTCCTGGGTGCAACTTCTTCAGCCGTTTGAAAATCTTGAGGTGAGCCGCTTGCTTGTTAAACTTTGACGGCCGCTGCTTCTTCTTCTGAACCATCTGGGGGTTGCTGGGTGGAGAGGGCGGCAATTCAAAGGAATTGGGTGAGAAGGTATTCTCAAACTTCTTCTCTGCAGGCTTGGCAAGCGTGAACATTTCCTCTCCGGACTCCACTGCCATGTGCCACTTAAAACTGGGGTTCCTCAGAAGTGACCTCCGCTTTTCAACCTTTCCAGGTTTTTTCTCGAAGATTAACTTCCCGACGACATCTGGTTCTCGGTCGCTGGCCAGCCCCTGGACGGGGCACAGGTCACGGTGGGCATCTCCCAGCAGGTCTTCCTCTGGCAGGTCTGCAGAGAGCTCTCTCTCCGCCTCTTCATCCTGTCTCTTCACTGGGCGCGGCGGCAGACCCAACTGGACACCCTTCTTTGGAGAGTTCCTTCGCGGCAAGACCGACATGCCGGCATCATCCATGAACCTTTGTGGGGTCTTGATGACACGTGAGGACCGGGCGCTTACCACGGGCATGATGAAGTGCCTGATGTTTTTGACGAACTTTGCTTTCCCAGGCTGAGCATCTAACACATCCAACTGCGCTTCATCAACCAAAGTATCGGTCTCCTCCTGCTTCAGACCTTCTTTGTCAAACACCATTTCAAATATTTTGGATAGTTTCTTAGATTGTGCTTTTGGCCTTTTGGAGCCAAGCATCTTAAGACCTTTTTGCCTTCTTTTATAGGTTTTATGCACTCCGATTAATTTGGATCGTGGGGATGGTGTGGACAATGCAGTTGGGGTGGGATCTTCGTCAAACATCTCAGCACTTTCAGTCATCGGGTTTTCAGGGAAAACAGCATCAGTAACATTTGGTTTTCTGGGCCTCGGCTTCTGTTTTGGACGCTGTCCAATTAAACTCCTCCTCCTCTTTTTCCCCGGTTTGACAGATCTCTTCGGTAGACATGATTTCTGAAGACCAATAGTTGGCAGTACTGTTAACAAAGCATCTAACTCTTGATTATCGATGAAATGGAATTCAGGTTCCTCTTTCACCACTGGGAGAACCTGCTCAACCTCTGGTGCAGTGTCTTCCTGGAGCTCTGGGTCTGCACCCTCCTGAGTCACTGGTGCAGGGGAGTCCTTTCCCTGGGACAGGGCGTTTTCATCCTCCCCAGCTTGCGTATCGGTACCATCGACTGTGGTCGGCTCCTGGTTCGAGATGATCTCCAATGAGACAGACTTCTTCCTCTTTCTCGCCGAGAGCTTGGTTTTCCGTCTCCTTGCCTTGGGAGGCAACGATTTGGCCCCGGTCATCTGCAGCTTTGCTTCGTTCATCGGAGTCTGCTCAGGAACTACCGTTAGAATGGGAGGAGGATCACCAGGATTCTGGGACGACTGTTCTGAGACTGGCGCTTCAGAAACGAGGGCTTCAGACACGACAGCTTCAGAGACGAGGGCTTCAGAGACTGGAGCTTCAGAGACTACAGCTTCAGAGACTGGAGCTTCAGAGACTAGAGCTTCAGAGACTGGAGCTTCAGAGACTGGAGCTTCAGAGACTACAGCTTCAGAGACTAGAGCTTCAGAGACTGGAGCTTCAGAGACTGGAGCTTCAGAGACTAGAGCTTCAGAGACTAGAGCTTCAGGGATTACAGTTTCAGGAACTACAGCTTCAGCCACTACAGCTTCAGCAACTACAGCCTCTGGAACAACAGCTTCTGATTGGAGGTGTGAGGTCTCTTCAGACACAGCCTGACAGGGGACTTCTTGGGGTACATTGGGAGACGAGCCTTCAGTTGAAGCTGACGTAGAGTTGTCAACAGGAGCGTGTGGCTTACTTTTATCATCTACGGTTGTTCTTAGTCGCCGCTTTGGGGTCGGCGATGGCTTAGGGCCGCTGCACTTTTTGGAAGGCATGGTGAGGTTCTGTGGTCTCCTCCTCAGTCTGGTGGTGGGCATGTCTGGTGCTTCTTCACACACTTGTTTCTCCTCCTTCACTTCTACCCATTCTTTGATGCACTCGTCTTTCTCCTCAATGAAAGGACCGGTTTTCTGAATTAAAAATGACGGCTTGGAGCTTTTGTGTTTACCTGGTGAGGAGACCTTCTTAATCTGAAGAGGTGGAACCACTTTCCCGCAGTCCGTCTTGGTGCCGTCTTGAGAGCTGGGCCGGGTCGGGTCTTGAGAGCCGGGCCGGGTGGTGTGCTCCACCTCAACATCAACCTGCAAAGAGGACTTGTCCTCCGACGGCACGGCAGTGTTCAGCAGGGAGCGCTTCTCAGCGTTTATGTCCGCTTGGTTCATCTTTTGTGGACCAGGACTGGCTTCATCTACGTTTTTCTCTGAACCACCTAGACAGGTAATGACACTGGTGCCGGAAAAAGTGGAAGAATTCACATCAGACCCCATCTTCTCTGTTAACGGAATGGAAGTATCAGTGTCCTGTACCTGGCTTTCATCTTTCACTAGCGTGAGAGTCCAGACAAACTTGCTCCTCTTTTTCTTTCGAGACTTCTTTGACGGGATATCCAATTTGGGATTTCTAATTCTAAACAACTTAAACCCTGGTATTTTCATTTCCTCTTTATCTGACAACCCCTCATCCCCGGCTTCATTAGCTACCTTATTGGGTAAGGCAGATAACTTCTCATCATCGTCTGGCACTGCGACGTCCTTGTTTAGCCTCTTGCTTTGCCTCCGTCCTTCCTTCCCAGGTAATGGTTTGGTCTGCTCTATCCTGGAAACTCGCAGTGTTGATTCTGCCACGCTAACTTTGTTTGTACTCAGATTTTCTGGTTCAATTGCACAATCTGTGGCCGGTTTAGGGGGTGGGTTTCTGGCTCTGCTCCTCTTGCGCACCGGTTTATCCCCCTCTGGGTTCTTCGGGGGAGTCTTCCCCGACTTCTGCGTGGATTTATCTGAATTAGATTCAGGTTCAGTTGGTGCACTCGCGCCTGCTCTGCTGGGTTGGTCGTCCGTTTTCCTGTCCTCTAATATTTGGTCATCAACCTCGACTTTGGCGCTCGCCTCCACGCTGGGGAGGGCGGTCTTTGCCGCAGACCTGCCGCGTCTCCTCGCAGGCTCGGCTTCTTCCCCGGGATCACGTTGATCATTCTGGAGTTCAGTTTTTAATTTGACGTGAGCACTGGAGATCTGGTCGCCTTGAATTTCTTTAGCTTTCTGCTGATCCTGAAATCCTTTTATCTTCAACTTTCTCATGGATTTCTTATGCGCCCCCTTTTCGCTTCCCACTGTCTTCTTGGCCACCAGCTTGATGGTAATCCGTGGGGATGCCGCGGAGGCTCCATTCTTTGTGGATAGTCTCTCCTTAGCATTCTTTCCTTTAGGACACTTCCCAGCATCCTTCAGTGGCTGCGCGTCGGGTAACAAGGTGTAGCCCTCCAGTGCAGAGCCCACATCCATCTCAGGGTCCGGAACGGAAACCCCCGTCTCCACACCGGGCTCATCGGGTGGTGGCTTCTCTTCCTGTCTCTTGGACTTGCCGCTGACAGGATCGCCTACAAAACAGAACACAACACCAAGCAATTAGTCGGGGTATTCGTTGAACTTAGGCAGTGTTAGAAAAAAATCTAAATGTGTGATGTGTATTTTCTATCTGCAGGTTCAAACACGTGGGCAATTGCTGGCTTCAATATGTTGCGTACCTTTAGTGGGGTTCTTTCGTGACCGCAGGGGTCCTTTATAGCCCTTTCTCTCAGCTTCAAACCCTCTGAAGTCATCACCCTAGAAACAACAGAAAGCAATTAACACGCAAAATAACCTTACATCCACATTGTAGGATGCTCCTTATCTTTATGTGCAGGACACTCCTACACTAGCATACAGACACGACAGAGTAATTAATGGAGCATCCAAACAAGGAAGTTATAACAGCAAGACTGTAAATTATATAGATGTTTAACAATTAGGTAAAACATGTCCCAATTAAGCTTTTTCTATATCATTTGGAAGAGTTAGCCTGTTTCTCACTGCTTGTCCTTAGAGGGTGTTTGGTAACGTAAATTAAATTACATACATGTCATTTAGATTTCAGGGCAAATATTTGTACACATTTAACATGCGCATATGCATTCACACACATTCTCTCCCTCTTACAAAACGCTAAATGCATATAAATACAAGTACCGAGGCTACTGCAGGATAGAGCCAATGTCCGTCTGCTTAACGCTGCCACAGAGTGGCTGAATGAATGGCTGGATCATAGCAGAATCGTTTCCAATGCATAATGATAAGGACATTAAATGGAATGTTATAGTGCCCTCGAAGACGTTATTATTACGAAACATATACATTCCCTCCAATTCAGCAGTTGTACCATATTTGTAGACGCGGCCTGGAAGCACATTACGGACTGAGACCGTGTGGTACTAACGGGCATATAGCATACATGTATGAGGATCTAAATACACATTACAAAACACATACAGGACGTTGGCTGACTGCATTTTCAACCTAGACTAAAATGTATATGAATTAGCAGCTTCGATAGCCCTTCCCCCTCCACCGAATCCATTTAAACGACCTACTGTGGCGAGCTAACGTTGGCTACACACAGTACCTCTTAAACGTAGCTTGGTGGACTACAACGCATCTTTTAATGTAAGTCCACGCCGTCGGATAGGATGACCTGTGTGTTACCCTTATGAAGTGGTGAATAGCACCTCCTACACCTTGACACGGAGTCTCAGAGGGAAACAACGAGCGTTAGCTTCTGCCTGGGCTGCAGGTCCTCTGCACTTCTTTGTGTTGGCTAACGTTAGCGGCTAACTACTTTAGCTTATGATACCGTAATGGGCCTGCAGGAACAGATTATACATTATATTACAAGTACCGCCTATGTGTACAAACTATCGCACTTTGTACATTGCTTATTAAAGAAAAAAATACCGTGACCATTAAACCGCGGTCTAATGCTGCAGACAAAAATCTTAAATAGTTAAAACATTAACGCTAGAGAACTTAATTATCCGTCCCCTGGTACCAAGCATGTGTTCTGGTACGATCGCGAATTAAATGGCCCACAGTGGAGCTCAACCTCTCAGTGCATGTTTAAATACACGGACACACGTCCCCGGGACGCGCGGTGGACGGTGCTCCCCAGCGGCGCCAGCCTGTGTGCAGCGTTAGCCTACCGAGCTATGAGCTACGAGCTCCGGCGGACGTTAGCGGATGATGTTGACATTTCTGCACAGTAGTCACGATGTCGGAGGACGGCACTCGCTCACACTCACTCACACTCATCACCCGCTCACACACCATGTTGAAAAAATGAAGTAAAGATACTAACTCCTGAGTGGGTTTGGGACCTCACCTCTTCACTCCCACTCGAGCTGTACCCAGCCTGGCCGAGGCGCTTGTGGTCCGCCTCGATCCCCAGTAGGCGCCAGTGAGACGGGTCTTCGTTTAACGAGAGCAGCGGCGGCGGGTTGGCGGGCCTCGGGCCTCCGTGGCTCACATCGTCCGGTTCTGGTCCCGATCGCCCGAGTTGCCATCGTTTGTCGGAGTGCAGACGACTGCGAGAATACCGTGGCCGACCGGGGAAACGACCCCTAGCCGCGGCGGTACCACCCTGGCCTCCCACGGCAGCCGCGGTTGCTGGTCCGCATCCCGCTGCCGCCATCATTGCTTCAACAACAACACGGAGAGCTCGCAGTCCGGGGAGACGCAGGAGGGAAGGCGGGAGATGGGCGGGGGCCGCGGTGCAGCATGGGAGACTGAGTTTTTCCAGTGTAAACAAAAAAGGCATATTCCCCCTTCTAGATGTGATTCATTATTGTGTGGATAAGACTGATAGATTGGCTGCGTGACATTGACAAAACTGCTTGTTGTTCGCAACGTATATGTCCCATTCTTATGTTCTAAGTTCGGCTGTCTTTTCACACTAAAATGGTCCTCTGGCCGACTATAGTGGACATGCTGCAAATTTTTAAATAAAAATCTATTAAAAATGTCTAAAATTGTAAGATGGTTTAACTCTAAATAGGTTTGAAATCACACCAAAAAAAAAATATTTGGACACTTTTTTTCCTTGGTTCCCAGGTGGCTATTTAAAGGAAACACCAGAGGGAAATGCAGAACAATAAAAGTTTTTAAAGGGTTTCTACAATATTAATAAAGTACTTTCTTAAACTCAAAGGCATTTTCAGCCAATCATAGCATGTAACTTACCTTAGACTTATTTTTGTTGAACTGGTATAGCAATTGACACGATTGATCCACACAACATTTTAATGAATCAACTAAATCACTGAGCACTTCTTAATATTTCTTATTCCCCGTCATTGTAATGCTGTCTCCAATAGCCGTGGGTCTCAGCCGCTCCATCGGAATAACACTGTAATCATTGTATTCGTCATGGTTTTTTGATTTGTTATAATCATGTTGTTGTTCTAATTATTTCGGTGTTTCACCTCATGACACTTAATTCTACATCTCCATATGTTGTATGATATAGTGTGGGAGCTTTATTTCCAAAATATCGGAAGTTGTCATCCTCTATTTCCGCTGACTAGAGGAGAAGGGAGAGCACTTCCGTGTCGGAACCTTACGAACACAAGGAAGTCTGGTGACCCGCTGTCTGGTGAGCGATCATCCATCGTTCTTCCTCTCAGCTTGTACACAGTTCATTAAAGTGCCTTCGCTTGATCGGTGAATAGGTACGTCAGTACCGGTCTGGTCCAGTGTGGTCCAAGAAACACGGATGGATGTTGGTTCTTTTACAGTGGATAGCCCGCTTAACGCCTAGTTCAAGGCTGATAAATTGTAACGATCGTGTAAATATCTGTTAATAAGAGCCCCCAACTTCGACTTGAGCTGTTTAAAGATTCACTTTTCCGTGAAGTAATCGCGTGTATTTCTCGTTTTAGACCACAAAACATCATGAACTTGGAAAGGGTCTCCAATGAGGAAAAACTCGGCCTGTGCAGAAAGTATTATCTGGGTAAGTCATTCTGTTTTAGAGATGCATGCTCCCCTGTTGTTCCTACCATCGGTTGAAATGAGAAGTGATCACATGACTTTATGAAAGCCTTCTTTATTCTATGCCACCTTTTTCAAGATGTATGTCTTTGTTATTGTATTTGTGTATTATGCTACCTTTTAACTCGCTCACAATGTGTATTCTTTCTTTTAGGGGGGTTTGCTTTTCTACCCTTCCTCTGGTTGGTGAATGTTGTCTGGTTTTTCCAAGACGCGTTTGTGAAGCCAGCCTACACAGAACAAGTTCAGATTAAAACCTGTGAGTGCCTGCTGATGCATGTAATAACAAAGATCTACAAGTATGTTTTAGTTGCTATGCATGTTATCCCAGACCATTTCTTATATAGATTATTATGTTGGCATTTGATTTCATTTGGCATTTGAAGTACTTGTACATTTCCAAATACATCTTCTAGTCAAATCCAAACATTACGTTTCCTCGGAAACTAAACAACCAAAAAAACCAAACCATCGAAGTTCCTCCACAACGGAGCAGGTTTGCATTCCTGGCACCTGGGATGGCAGAATGTCCCCCGCAGACAGGAGCAGTCGACCGGATGTTCTCACAGAGTGTTTCATTCACTCATGGCAGACGGATGGCGACGGACAAATTACACTCAAATATTACTGTTGCCCACAGCACCATTTAAACATTCATTGTTTTGAACTGTAGTTTTTACCCAATGTGTTTTGTATTTTTATTTTAATGTTCATATTAATTAATATTATTGCCCATTTGTATCACAGTGAAAAGTCCATTGTAGTAATGCGTGTCACTTCCTGTCCCAGATGTCACGCGGTCGGGCCTGGGCCTGGCCCTCTGGGTGGCGGCGCTGACCACTTGGATCACCATATATCAACACTACCGTTCTCAGTGGGGGGAACTAGGAGACTACCTGTCCTTCACCATCCCACTGGGCATTCCCTGAAACCACCAACACAAGCTCCATTAGAAACCTGTCGTTATTGGCCAATATGGACACTATGGGCGCTCTTTTGAGTTAAACTATTAATACATGTTCATGAGGAATACTGCAGTATGTAACTGGAAGAGGGTTATGTACATTATTGCTAGATGCAGTAAATAGTTTTTTTCCCAAACGTTAAATGAATCAACCACTTTCCAGCCACTTTCTATTTAGTGAAATCAATGTTTTTATGTTTGGTGGCACACTTTATTTTGTACTGCATAATACCGGTGAATAAATGTAAATAAAATGCTTTGTCTTACTTGCTGGATTGAACTGAGCTGAATATGATTATCCAGGATGTGGTTTAGAAACACCTTGACCGTCTGATTATTACTCATCCAGGGTCAAAGATGCCAAGAGAAGTCTTCTAAAAGCATCCATCACATAAGGGCCTGTTGTGAAACTAAATCCTCCTGTACGTCTCCACCTCCAAGCCAAAGTCAGTGCCATTTTTAGTCATGTGAAGGCCTGAGTGGTGGTGCTATGGCTATGCTCTGTATATGTTCCCAGAGGTACTTTACGCTGTTGGACACAATAGGCGGGATCAGGCTGACAAATAAATCAAAGTGTTCTGAGTTGTGTGCTTGTTATCGATGACATCTGTGATATCCCAGCACTGGATGATGACAGACTGCTCTAACATACAAAGTCACAGTTTGTGACAGTCAAGGCTAAAAATATTTATAATAACATTACATGGATGGATAGATTATACTGGCCGAGGCATGAGCAAATATAGCATTGTGTGGCACCAAGGTCACTAAGGCTTATTAATAGTCTCTGACATTCGTGTTATTCCAAGCATTTCTGTTTCATTCATGTCCTGAACTGTCTGGCCGCAGGTGGGAGAAAGCGAGAGCGCTTTAATAACACGTGCTCCAGCATGTGCGACCCCCTGCTGTCCATGTCGTTCTGTGATTGGTCGCCTCATCAGGACGCCTTTATTTATGTACACACATGCACACGAGCCTCTACACTATATTGCTAAAACACACACACACACACACACACACACACACACACACACACACAATAATGTTGTCATCTATTGGCATTGGATTGGTCAACATTTCAGAGATAAGCTTCCATTCTTCAGTTAATTTGTCTCATTATCTTACGACAGCTGCATGTCTGCCCAAACAATAGGCCGAAGTTTGGTGACGCTGCCTAAACACCCCTGGGTGTTCGCCTAATTGGTCCAGAAGAGCAACAAGGTGCCCCCCAGGATTCCAAACGTATTATGTAACCCGAGTATAAAAGCCACCCATCACTGGTGCGGGGGCCAGTTTCAGACGGCGCCAGGACGACTCGCTCCCACAGGGTGCCAACACATTGCTGGCCGCTGCTTGTATTTCCGAACGGTAAGTGTCGATTTATTGCATCCCGGATTCTGCTGTGACACCCACCCCATCCCCGACACCCACTTACTGCCCAGCCGACGAGGGGAGGGATTCCCACTCCCGGACAGTGCGCACATTAAATAGCAGGGTGGAAAAGTCGACGCGCGTCAAAGTTGGAGGTTGACAGAAGCCAGGAGACCGAGTGGAAGTTGTGTAGCTCAGTGCCGACCACCCGTCTGCCCCTCAACTATTCGTGCTGCCGACCAGACCTCCAGATGGACTTCGTTCTGCCGGCCACTCTTCCTGCTACCGGGATCTCCTGGGAGAAGTTTCTTCCTCCACTCATCCCTCGGTTAAGCGGGATCTATGGACCACCATCTGAACCAGGCCTGCTTATTCCAGAAGCCCAGTCGCCCTGCTCCAATCAGGTAGGTTCAAAAACACTTCACACTTCTACAGGACAGAGTGGAGATGTAACTGAACGATGTATAAGACTCGCACTGTCCCTGAAGACATTTCAATCCGGAAAGACATTTCAATCCGAAGTAATAATGTAGGCTATGCCTTGAACGTCAACCACAGGATTTTACAGCTCAATACCAGTAATATGTACAGTACATATCAATGGTATCCGTTTTGTGGGCAGGTTAACTGTGACCCAAGTGGGTTTCGAGTGAACGTGGACGTGAAGCTCTTCAGGCCAGAAGACCTCCAGGTGAAGGTCAGCGGAGACTTCGTGGAAGTGCAAGGGAAGCACGAAGAGAGAAAGGTTTGGAGGCATATGGTTCATCATTTCGATTGTAGGCTATAGAAAATACCGCAATTACGACCGCGGGCAGCCAGGAGCCCCGCGGACCCTGCGACGTGTCGGACCTGAACCCTGGTGTACGGTGTCTCCTGCAGGAGTACGGGTCCGGGGTGATGACGCGACAGTTCAGCCGCCGCTACCGCATCCCGGAGGGAGTGGACACCTTGGCGCTCGAGTCCGCAGTCTCTCCGGACGGCATCCTGCTCATCTTCGCTCCGATGCTGCAAAGTCAAAGCTAGAGTGGTCTTCACACACGACGACACATCCCATCGCTACGCTTTGAAATGTGATGTTTAGATTCCACATGCGCAGATAATCCATCGTTCCAGAACACATTAATGATGTTCCTGGCACTGCTCAAATATTCCCTCTCTGACATTTGTATATAGGCTACTAGCCAGCGGTTATTTATGTTCATGTGTTAAAAGCAAGTTATTGTAAATATAATGTATTCCCAACTTCAAAAATGTGTTACTGTGCACGTGATGCAACCTATTGTTTGACAATTTGAAAAACCAACAGACTTGTTTCAAAAGTTTTAATTGATATGTCACAGCAAATGTATAAATACGATACAAATGCACTCTTCATGTATAAAATGTAAACAAAAGTATCCACGTGTTGTTTGGTTCAGGCTGCCTGGTCCTCAGGTGGGAGATGCTCCAACAAGGAGTCCACTTGACTGAAAAAGATTTAGAGCAGAAAACCTTTGTAAGTTCCTTGTTATTAGAGATCAACGATTGTATTTTACAAGTGACATTTTCCGATATGAAAAATGTGGTTGCCTGGTGGAACCTCCAGACAGACGTGATGTAACAGCTCATAGAGTACGCTGCTACTTCCATTTATAGGCTCTACTTGGGTTACCTCACCTTATTTGGTCCTTCACCCATGAACGCTGCTGGCGGAGAACTTGCAGTAAACTATCTTCTTCAAACTCGTCCCCATCGGACTCTAAACAAGAGAAGTGTTACAATCAGGATCTCAAACTATTTGTTGTCCTTCATCTGAGGGAAGCCAGAACTCCAGTTCCACTGACTGCATATGATAATGTGCAAAATATCATATGAACTGAAGTTCTGGATTTATTGTTCCAACAGTCTGGTATGTGGCTGCATATCACAGCGTGTATGGAGTCCAGAAGTAAGCAGCAGTGGTGACATGTTTCTATAATACCATCGCCACGTGCTGTAGAATGCTTGAAACTATCTGCAGCCCAAATGCCCTTCTCACTTAGCGGCAGGCTAAAGGGCAGGGCTCCCCCCTGCTGGTTTCTCACCCGCAGCCTCCCGCAGCAGCTGTGACGCCTCCTCCGCAGGGTTCTGAGTGCGGCCGTGGGCGGCCGTGGGCTGCAGCGGAGCGGGGGGGGGGCACCGCGGGGGGGCGGGGGCCGAAGAACCCCGGGTGGGGAACAGCACCTCGGAGACAGCCTGTCCACATCCAATCAGCAACGTCAGCCATTTTGTCATCACATGGAAAACACATGTTGTTAAAGTGTGTTTAACAAACGTAGTGCTAACCAATCCCATTCACTAAGAACGCAAGCGGACCTGTCTTAAGGCGCGTTGGACGGGGGATGGAGCTGACGGTGCATGTTGAGCAGAACAGACGTCCTGGTGGCGCACTTGGCTATTCTTCTGACATCCGTCTTTGTAGTGGGACAACCTTTGAGGAGTAGATGCCGCCATCTTGTCGGGGCGTCGACGTGAGCCGCTCGCCTTCTGACGGCCCGAACCATCTCCGGCAGAACCCCTGTAGGAGGGAGAACAGTCAGCGAGGGCATCATCTCACAGCTCACAGCTCCACTGGACGCGGCACACAGCGGCCCACCTGGTGGACCTCTTCTGCTGCCTGTCGGCCGGCCCCTGGTCCTCAGAGCGCTTTGTTTCCACGCTCCGTTCTTCCTCCGTCCAGTGGGCCGGGCCGGGCCGTGGTTCTGCCTCGGCCGGGGAGCGGCTGGCCGCGGGCCTTGGGGCGGGTGGGGGGGGTTGGGGTGCGATGGCGGCCGGGGGCCGGCGTGGCGCCTTGGGTTGTGAGGTTGGAGGACACGGCGGTGCGGGGCCAGGGGAGCCATCACACAGAAGCACCTGCTGAGCGGAGGCTGTGCTGCAGGCTGAAGGGCCCCGGGCAGCCGGGGGGCAACGCCTTCCTTTACTCTCCAGTTGTGGAACGGAAAGGACACATGGCTCCATTGTTCGAGACGTTTCGGGTTCCTGGATACGCTGCTGCTGCTGCTGTACAAGACAGAGGAGAGGAAGAGCAAGGCCAATCAGAGGCTGTGGATAATGGCACATTACATTTACATTTAGGGCATTTAGCAGACACTTTTATCCAAAGCGACTTACAGAGAGTAGACAGACAGACAGACGGACATACTTTAATGATCCCTGAGGGAAATTGCATTAGTTACAATACTCCAGGGAAAAAAAGAAAGAAGAGACACTCTACGTATAGTAGAGTGTTAGAATATATAAATATATAATATAAACCTATGTAAAATATAAACCTATGTAATACAACATACAAAAGATATACATAAAGAAATATGAAAATATACATAAATGTACATACATCCAGGCATACACTAAGAGGTAATAGCATACACAAAGATGTAGCATGTCGGATTTTATGTGGTAAAGTACATTTGTCTTAAAAGGTGAAACATTTCATTGCTGCTAATACAGTAAGAAAGTCACCAGAACAAGTTTTAAGCATTTCAATTGCTGGGTTAACATGTGTCACATGTGTCTATTTGAACCCAAGACTAATGTGTGTGAGTTTCTACCATATGGTCCACGCATCCACTGACTGAGGGCTGGGAGAGACCAGCACTGGGCCAGGCTGAGGGAGGCTGGGAGAGACCAGCACTGGGCCAGGCTGAGGGAGGCTGGGAGAGACCAGCACTGGGCCAGGCTGAGGGAGGCTGGGAGAGACCAGCACTGGGCCAGGCTGAGGGAGGCTGGGAGAGACCAGCACTGGGCCAGGCTGAGGGAGGCTGGGAGAGACCAGCACTGGGCCAGGCTGAGGGAGGCTGGGAGAGACCAGCACTGGGCCAGGCTGAGGGAGGCTGGGAGAGACTAGTGAACTGTTGTGAGAGGGACCGGGGACACTGTCTGGCCTGCTCCATCTTCCTCCTCAACCGCCATTGGAAAAGGATGTCTTCTTCTGGCCGCTGACGGCTGGCTGAGGCAGGAGGCCCACTGCTGCTCTGATGGGGGCCAACAGCAGGGGAAGTGGAGCTCAGGTTATCTGTGATGCACAAACAAAACTGTACTGAGCAAGACAGTATAACATAGTACAGTACAACATATTATACAGTATAACATAATACAGTATAACATGGAGTACAATATAAATATATATAGTGCAGAATAACAATGCAGAATACAATCATTTAAGGTTGTGCTTACACATGGTTGATTCCATTAGACCGGGAAAGAAGGGTCTTCGGACCGGCTCATTTCCACTGCCGGGGGAGGACAAATCAGAGCCACCCAGGCCCTCAGAGCTGATGACCAGGGAGCCACTGCTGGCAGAGCTCCCACTGAGAGAAAAACTAGAAGGTTACACACCACACACTAGGGCTATGAGATCAGACAAAAATGATCATTGTGATTATTGTGCATTATTTGATTGCGATTATTCCAAGCGATATAACACAATTGCTGAGTTGTTACGGTTTGTAATTTGATTTTAATGTAACACCATACAAACACATTTACTTTTACTTTTTATAGTTTTTTGCAGATTGCAGAGGCCAAATTCGCCATTTTGATGAATGTGCTATTGGATGTGCAGCCGTGCCACACTCAGCTTCCCACCTCTTCTGTAGCAGTCTGCTCGCCCTCTCCTGCACGCCCTCAGCCTCCCAGAGGTCCCCCAGGGAGGAATCAGAGTCCTGAGCGAGGATAGACCATGAAATAACATTACTGCCACCCCACTAACCTGCCCACATGCACTCCATTTTCTATTTGTTTTGGGCTCTGTCAAAAATATGGTAGATAGAAAACTAAATATGGTAGATAGAACACTAAATATGGTAGATAGAAAATTAAATATGGTGGATAGAAAACAAAGAATCAAGTATTCAACTACGCTATTGTTGGAGATAGATAGCACATAAACACCAATAGAAATCCAAATAAATAAGGAGTGTACTGCAATGCTTTTAAAAGGTCCATCTTTCCTGCATTTTACATTTGTAGGCTGACTGAACAAAGTATATCCCACAGCATAAACTAAATGTGGAGTACCAATAATTAAATCAAACAAAAGTTTAAAGCTGGACATGTGGCAGGGTCATGGAATGTAAATATTTGTCCCCACTAGAAAGGCTTGACTCTCCTTGCCTGCAGACAGTTCACTTGCAGGCCCAAGGGATGGAAACACACAACAAACATAGCCCTTTACACTTCTCTTGTCCTCTAGAGACGAGGCTTTGATTTGTGGTCAAGTCCATGGTTGATTCCGGGGCTTACCGTCTCAGGATGGTGAATCAAGATCAAATGGAATGAAATATATTTAGTAACACGTTCACGTAGCTTAATATAGCGATTGGCTGACCTACCAATGCACTGACATCAAGTAGTTCTCTGGATGGTGTTTGGGTGCCGTGTCCCCCATGTCTCTCCAGGGGGTCTGGGGCGCCATGTCCCTGGTCTTCTGTCAGGACTGCCATGTCATCTGTGAGAAACATGTCAGGAATAGCGCTGGTAAAGCCGTGTTGTCATCGGCTGAGGAGGATCAGCGCTGACATTATCAGGAGCACAGTGTTGACAGCCCACCCAGGTGTCCTGGGGGTGGTGGTGGGGCACCAGAAGGGGGAGACGAGGGAGTCATCCACCACAAGGGCTGCGCCTCCTCTCTCCGAGGAGACACCGGGCGGCGCTCCGCGCGACTGCTGGGCTCGCCATAGCGGAAGCGTTGGACGTACCTTAGAACACAAGGAGGTGTCGTTAGAGGAGTCTCTCAGCTTTAAACTGGGAGACATAGAGCTAGTTATATTTAACATCCAACACATGAACTTATAACATGTAATGAGATTCAGGAGAAATGGATTGGAAAGGACTGCCACATTTATGGGCTTTATGAGCTTCCCATCAGCATTGAAATGAAATGTGTCCAGCAAACAACTGAACCTGTGCTCCATCACCAAAACCAGTAGTACTTTGCCAAAACTGAATCCTGTTGGTGCCTCTGGGGTGGAGAAGACATGCTGAATTCCCCAGCAGACACAGGGGGTCCAGGTGTATCCATGTTGGAAGAGAAGGTCTTCTCCGTGGAGGGAGATTCAATGTCAGTCGAGGGCCAGACCTCCTGAAATTTGGGGTGTTGTTCTGCAGGAGTCTGCAGGCAGGAGAGACCAGGTTTTCTGTTCAAGCCGTTTCGTTGCCTTTGCTCCACAGTACTCAGAGGGTCGGCTGTCTGGCTTGGCCGTCCAGGACCCGAAGTCTGGATGATGAAAAAAAAAAAAGGTTTCCAAAAGACCGGATCGTGTGGAATGGGCCTATAGGTGATTCACATACTTTTTTGGAACTCTTTTTCTGTGTGAGGTTCTGACTGCGGGATGGGTGGTACCACGTCTTTTGGATCGGAAGAGGTGGGAAAGGATCCTCTCTTGAAAACACAGCCACACTGTGAACACACAACACACTAAAGACCCCATCATTCACACCACCATAATATCAGCTGAGATGAAGACACAGCTCCTACCTGGACTTCATATCGACACAGATGACGCAAGAAGATGGAGCTGTACATGGAGCTAGATGGAGCAGTAGGTGGCCATGGTGTCAACAGAGTATAGAACCACTTGAAGCCCACCTTGCCCACCAGTCTTCCGCGTCTTTTCGGCTGCTTTACCAAACAAAGTAACCATGGATCTGACCAAGATAATGCGGTACTTTAAATGGTCGCTGGCCTTCGTTGGGAAATGTCAATATCCAACCAGTCCGAGTTGTGGCTTACACGAAATAACATGGACAGTTTGCCTAATTTGATATATATAAACTATGTAGTGACTCTTTAGTCGCTATGTTGTTTTGAACGAACGCCATTAAGTCTGCGGTAAGTGGGGCCAATAGGCGTTGGGTTTGCTATGAAGGACATGTCGGTCAGCAAATGACGCGCAGGGATCACGGGTGTAGGGCGGGACCACGCAGCACTTGAACCTATCGGCGTATCGGATGCTGACAGCGCGCGGAAGAGGAAAGTCTCCAAATGTTCAAGAGGTAAACAAGCTAAGAGGCTAATAGCTAGCTCACATTGGTAACGATATTGATGAAGAGTGTGGGAACCCTTTGGATTTACTGTTACCGTCGTGGTTATCTCATATAAGACGCTTATTTCTCGGCCATCGATATGCACCACCTGAAGATCAAGACGGAGAGACCTGGTGAGTTATAATAACCTGGTTATAACCCTTGGATCACTAATCACTCTCCTGTATCATCCCACCAGATCTGAGTTATAACCATTAGATCACTAATCACTCTCCTGTATCATCCCACTATACCCGAGTTATAACCATAGATCACGTATCACTGTTCTGTATCATCGAATCCTAAGATCACCAATCACTATTATGTATTATCACCCTAGATTTCCGATAGTTTTACTCCAAATTACGTTCTGCAGTATCAGTCCGTCTTCGGTGGGACGCTGATAATATCGGATTAAATTACTCATGACTTATGTTTGTTCAGTTTACTTGTTATGTTTATACAGTTTGTCAGAGATACAATGATATTTGTTGTACGTTATGTTGTGGATGTAGTCATGCTAACAGAAGGTGCTTGACACCCTCAGATCAAGAGGGGGGTTCTGCCCGCAGCCGTCTGGATGCTGTTCTGCAGGTTCTGGTTGAAAAGAATGACACAGAAAGGTTAGTACAATTGTTTGCAAATGTTCCCATGAATAAACATGGTGGTGTGGAAGAGTTCCCTGGAAGCCAACCTGACCTTCCTCTGTTTAGTGAGCAGAATGAAGATGATGCTGGGAAGATGACGGCCGACTCCCTGAACAAGTATGATTTAGAAACAGATGTGTATACAACTTGTATTCAATCTCTTGCATACTTCACGTTCATTTACCAACTTTGGTTTTGTTTGCTGCCTTCTCAGGGACTTGTCTCCTCTGTCTGCTGGAAAACGGTAAGGGTTTGAGTGCAGATTCCTGCTGCAGATCTATGTTGACAACATCATACTTCTCTCTGTTATGGTAACCTAAAGACAACTTGGATCGTTATTTTCTTGGCACCCAAGGCACAGCGAGGACGGGGAGAGAAGAGACTGCAGCCACATTCCTTCTGTGCTTTCTCTGTAGGGCTTGTACAGATCAGTGTCATGTCACAATGACCTCTGCCATTTTGGGAGCACGGGAGTGTGGAATTAGTTACTATGTTGGTAGTTGGTAGCTATTTTGGTCCTAGGTTACGTTAGGTTATGGTATTATACGTTATTATACATTGAACAGGATTATAGGCAACAAAAATCCTGATGTACAAGCCCTATTAACCCGATCCATGTGTGCGACTCTCTGGGATTGCAGCTCATCAAGGTTCCCTCTGCAGCGACGGAAGAAAAGGAAGGAGATGGAGGACGGCCTGCCAGAGAGCACTCAGCACAAGCAGAGTGAGCATCAGCAGCTCCACCTCAGGCTCAGCGCACTAGGAGGGGGGAACGTATCACAGGGTCTCCACATTCTGGGATGTTGACATTAACATTTGAGGAGGAGAGGTGGATATGGCCAAATATGCAGAACGTGTGAAATATGGCCTTAAGTGAGACAAATCATTGAGCATAAGGTCCACAGTTTGTCAAGTTAGACTATCTGACTTATAATCATTAATTTGTGACTGACAAAAAACACACTAGTGACAGCCCCGCAGATTGCCACACAGAGTAATCTTTCCTGTTTTATTGCTTCACACTGAGCACTGCATGTTGCCTGTCACACATTTGAATGCATAAATCTTGTATTTTTCTCTGCAAGCAGAAATAAGAATCATGAGACTAATTGATTAATAACATCGTCTTTTTTTTCTGCCCTACTTTGTCACAGTTCCTCTGTTGATCGTCTGCTTTTTCTGTTTGCTCAGACACTTACATCATTAAGATGTTTGACCGCAGTGTGGACCTGGCCCAGTTCAGCACCAGCAGCCCGCTGTACCCCATCTGCCGGGCCTGGATGAGGAACAACCCTTCAGCCCCAGAGCAGCTGGCTTCCCCGAGCCCCCAGGAGACCCTTCAGGGAGAGGAGGTGTGGACTCTTCAGGGCATGGAGAGAACCTCTTATTGTTTGGTTATTGAGAGGAGAGAAATAAGCAATGGATGTTCATGAGGTGGTGTTTGTAGGAGAAGTATGGTGGTGCACTAAGATAACAATAAAATACCATTTCCATGTTGTACGGAAAGCCTGAAAGAATGAAGCGAGGCCTGTAAGGAGGTGACCCTGCGTGTCTCCCCCCCGCTGTGCTGCCAGGTCACAGACGTGCTCAACGGGAAGGCTCAGAGCGTGTACCGGCTCCCCCCGCCCACCGCCTGCCCCGTCAGCCTCACCGGGGACCCCCTGAACCCCAGGGTCCCGGCCACAGAGAAGCCCACCATATCCAAGGTAAAGTCCAAACGCTCTGCCATGCTGTCCATGTTGTAAACCAGATGAAGGTGGTGTCGGGGTGCGACCATGTGTTCTCTGCCCGCAGCTCAGCGTGGACCAGGCCCCCGTGTCTGGATCTCTCCTCGGTGGCCACATGGAACGTTGGAAAAAGATACGACAGAAGTATGTCTGATGTTTAGAGCTGCATGCGTCACTGTTTTGGTTTGGCCGAATGCTGTCGTTGTTGCGTTGGAGAAGGGTCCGTGATGAGGAATCTCTTGCAGGTGGAAGGAGTCTTCCAACAGAAACCAGCTGAGATACAGCGAGAGCATCAAGATCCTAAAGGAAATGTACGATCACTGACTGTGATTGTACATTTCTACCACTAGGGGGTGACAACGCAGAAGGAGTAATGGAATAGAGTGCACTATGGCTCACTGTTACACGCTACAAGAACACTGACTGGTGTGATTAGAGCATTAAGACTTAAAGCGCTCATATTTGATGTGCACCTTGTGAGAAATGGGTCTCCCCATTGGGCTGGGATAGTGGATAGTCTGCAAGTGTGACCAAGTTGAAATGTCTGTGTATTTGTCCGGAACATTGACATTCACCCCTGATACGTCCATTGGCCTGACATACAAATACCATGTAATCTGTAGCGACGCGAACTAAAGCCCTTCTCACGAGAGACCTTATTCAACCTCTATACTAATAAATGACCATAAACCTAATAAAATTGCATGGGGTGTTCGATGTTTTTTGTATTTTTACATGAATAAAAGATTAATGATTGCAACTGTTCTGTTCATTGCCACACCTTTTAAATTGAGGACCATCAAACCTTCACACAAGCAGAATGGATTCTTGTTGGCTCATTAGCCAAGGGCTGTTTCAAACCCCATTCTAGTAGGCTCGGCTTTTGTAGGTTCTTGGAGGCTGAAACTTAAGATGACAAGTGCTCAACTGAAAGTTGAGTACAAAATGTAGATGGGATGTCAGCCTAAATCCTGTCCCAAATGAATCCCAAAAGCCGACTGTTTCCATTCATCAGAATGACAACAGCTCTCTCGAGGTGATTAATCAACTTAATATACAATGTGCTGCATTTTCTCATGAGTGCACTTTCGTTGTTTCCTCGTAGCTTCGCAGCTTCCTCATGTCAAAGCCTGCGGTTCTTCGTTGGCCACTAGATAGTAGCACAGTACTGTTGACTTCATACTTCTAGTCCATTTCTACATTTAGCTTTTTGAGTTGTTGTGACCTACATCACCTAGTGTTTGTCATCTTTACATTTCATTATTCATTGCCATCTTTTCATTTCAAGTGCCATAACACGTAGAAAGACGTGCCATGTTTTGTTCCCTTAACTACAGCGTGCACCCTTGTGTAGTTCCCTGAAGCAGTGGTGCCCAACCATGACCACATGACCGCTGAGGCACGCCATGACCACATGGCCCAAGTGGACAGTGAACAGGAAGAGCTGCTGCTGCTGGCAGGGTCTTTATTTTGAAACTCAAATCAAGTGAAAACAAATATGAAACATTACTGTGGAAATATATCACGGAAATGCACACAGCGACACCGCTTTTGAAATAGCCAATAACAACCATATTTACTGATGAATATTTATAATATATTTATTCTCAATTATCTATATAGCTTTTTGTATCATTGATTTACAATGATACAAAAAGCTATATAGATAACTGTCTATTTTGAGAAGTAAATCCCAGGTAGCGCCCACACAACCCTGGCGTACCTGAGAAACACCGGCCTGAATGACATGTTGTTGAGCATCGACTGCTGTCCTTATAATGGCAGACAACTGTCCAACCACATGTAGCATACATCTAACAGGTATCACCTCCTTGAACATAAAGGATTCAGCGGGTGTCACAAATGATAAGCAGAATGCTTCAAGCCCAACAGGTTACTGTGTTATACATGGCAATATGCTGACAGGAAGGCCACAGCTGACACTTTTCTTCAAGTTCACGTTCCATCTGCAGGTTGTTGTCACTCTTTGTCGTCAAATGTCGGAACTTCTGTGAAAGTTTCAGTTAAGGAGGCAGATGTGTCCTTCCTCATTTCAACTTGACCAGATTCAGATCTCCTGAAGATGCGTGAGAAATGAGACATTGAAGTATGTGAAGTGACAGACAGGTAGTCCTCTGCCAAGGCAGTCTCTAGGACATGGAAAAGAGATTGTCTCAGCTTCTTCATGAATTCATCACACATGAAGACGTAGAGCAGGGGGTTCAGGCAGCTGTTTATGGTAGTCAGGCTTGATGATATCGGTCCCAAAAATCTTCTAATATCTGCGTTGGTCGGGAGACTGCGGTCTCCATACATTTCAAAATATTTTTGCACATGGTATGGGATCCAGCAGACCACAAATGCAAGGACAATGGCAATAATGATGCGGAGAGATCTCTTACTCTTTGCTCTGTTGAAACGCCTCGTTCTCACACCTATGGCGATGTAAGAGCCTGTGATGACCAGCAGGGGAATGACGAAGCCCACTGCAAAGCGGAAGTCAGTGAGTTCCCGGACGTGGGTCGCATTGGGGGACAGGACACACAGGGGGATTCTCTGAAACTCTCGAACTGTTCGAAGATTTCCGTAGGGAATGCTGAAGGCTAGGGCAACCAGCCAGATGCCACAGCACATGAGCTGAGCTTTACGGACCGTTCTGTGGTTCTGGGCCCACACCACCACCCAGGTGCACAGGCAGCGATCCAGACTGATGGCCACCAGGAGGAAGATGCTGGCAAACATGTTGCTGATGGCTATTATGGTCGCGAGTTTGCACATGACCTCTCCGAAAGGCCAGCGGTAGCCCTGGCTGACGCTGATGATGATGAAGATCAGGAAGCTAGTATAGAGGAAGTCAGCCACGGCCAGGTTGAGAAACCAAACCGAGTTGACAGATCTTTTCATCCTGAAACCAGTCACGTAGATCACCAGGCCGTTCCCCACGGTTCCCACCAGGGACACGGTAGAGTAGACGACCACCATGATGATATTCATGTATTCATGAGTATTGGCTTTAACTCCTGGCCTTGCAGTCATAGGGAAGGTATCATTTGAATCTGCAAGGGAAAGATGTGGTTAGAATCGTGGCAATTTTCCTTGGATTAAGAGTCATTCAAGCTTCTAACTGCAAATCATCTGTAACGCCTTGAGGAGCAATTATCATAGAACAGTTTCCTTCGTTCCTCCTTCATTATCTGTTGATTTTCTGGCTCAACAAACACAAAGTTTGTCTATCAATGCATTAGTCTATCAAAGTCTATCACTGTGTTAAAAAACAGTTTAAAGTTTACCAGGTAAACATACAAAATATAACAAAATTATGACTTCTTCAGCCAGTTTACCTGCATGCATGTTGCTGTTGATCAACGTGCCTCACCACTGTGCCTCACCACTGTGCCTCACCACAATGTCGATTTAATCATCAGACTCTTGCTCAACATGAAACTCCTCCAGCCTGGCTGTTGCTTTACATATATGGGGGTGGACCATTCTGTGTTCCAACAGGACACACAGGGGTGGATCATTCTGCTTAAAAAGAAAGCTACGATCTTCTTGTCTAATAAATTGGACTGTTTCAGAAACAAAAACCTGTTTCAAATCAATTTGCAAGTATTGATAAGAGTATATAAACAAAACGTTGAAGACAAGATGAGCTAACTACAGACCTGTGGTGCAAAATGAACAAATGGACAAACAAACAGACAAACGGACATTGTACAGACAAAAAACATAGAAACACAGAAAAGTATGAAAAAAAGTGAGGTAGTGCGTTGAAAATTGAATGTGTGTACGTACGGTGGTTAAAACTTTTAAACATTATAAAACCAGAACAAGTGCTGGCCCTGATAATATCAGTGGTCGAATGCTCTAACTGTGCTGAACAATTAGGCCCTATTTTAAATTATATTTTTAATCTTTCATTTTCTCAGCAGAAGGTTTCTCTTTTGTGGAAACAGGCTACCATAGTTCCTGCTGCCAAACCTAAACACTCTAAATCTTTAAATGACTTCAGGCTAGGGATGTCCGATATTGACTTTTTGCCGATATCCGATAGCCGATATTGTCCAAATTCTTAATTTCCGATTCCGATATCAACCGATATGGTATACCGATATATACAGGCGTTTTTATTTTCGCCCAGACTAATTTTAGGTCCCATATCTCCTGTTGTGGAATAAACACATCATCTACTTTTATTGTGATGCCTCACTAGATTGCATTTCACAAATTAACATTGTCTATAAAAAATAAGGACACTATTTCAACTTATGGAAAAGTGCCATATTTATGCACAAGCACATTATCAGTGGTAAAACCGCTAACGATATGAACCGATATTACAAAAATAGGCTAATATCGGCCGATATTATCGGTTGGCCGATATTATCGGACATCCCTACTTCAGGCCTATAGCCCTGACCTCTTTAGTTATGAAGTCATTCGAAAAACTGGTTAAAGCTGAACTTCTGAATAAAACTGAACACTTGCTTGATCCACTGCAGTTTGACTACAGGACCAGGAGGGGGTTCAGGAGGCCACCTGAACTCTGCTAAATCATATCTATAAGCACCCTGAGCTCCCTAATAATCATGTTAGATTGCTGTTCATTGATTTTTCATCCGCCTTCTGTCATGGTCTGTGTCTGTGTTGTATTGTTTTCCTTGGTTTGCTCTGTGTTCCCCCTTGTCATGGTCTGTGTCTGTGTTGTTTGGTTTTCATTGGTTTGCTCTGTGTTTCCCCTGTGTTCTGTTTCCCTTGGTGATTGCCCCATCGTGTTCACCTGTGTCTTGTTCCCTCACCTGTCTTGGGTTTGTAATAAGTCTTGGTGTATTTAAGTCCTGTCTTCTGTTCAGTCTTTGTCCGAGTCTTGTCGTCGTTTGTCGTCGCTGTTCATGTGAGTTGTCATCCGTCTGTCTGTTCCTGTATCTGTGCTAAGTTTACAATTAAAAGAGCAAAAGTACTCTTGCCTGGCTCGCCTCTCTGCATTTGGGTCCAACCCCTCAGCAACTCCGTGACAGAAGACTCGGACCAAGAATGGACCCAGCAGAGAGGAATCAATACTGGGGCACCCGTTTGGCACGGGGGGGACCTCGGTCAGCCAGACGGGCCACCAAGCCTCAGAACGGGCCAGCTGAGGCCAACCCGTTTTTGGGAACCCGTCTGGCACGGGGAGGACCGCGGTCTGCGAGACGGGCCACCAAGCCCGCAGCTCCGCTGTCCAGCCAGGCCCCTGCGACTCACACTGAAGGGGAGATGATCACGCTGTTTGAGTGGGTCAGACGGCGGGTTGTCTTCCCTCACTACCAGGATGAGCCGCAGCGGCCTACTGACTCCGCCGCTGGGCCGCAGCGGCCCACTGTCTCCGCCGCTGGGCCGCAGCGCCCTCCTGTCTTCCCCGCTGGGCCGCAGCGCCCTCCTGTCCCCGCTGGGCCGCAGCGGCCTCCTGTCTCCGCCGCTGGGTCGCAGCGGTCTCCTGTCCCCGCTGGGTCGCAGCGGCCTCCTGTCCCCGCTGGGCCGCAGCGGTCTCCTGTCTCCGCCGCTGGGCCGCAGCGGCCTCCTGTCTCCGCCGCTGGGTCGCAGCGGTCTCCTGTCCCCGCTGGGTCGCAGCGGCCTCCTGTCTCCGCCGCTGGGCCGCAGCTGTCCCCAGTTGGGGAGGTCCGGCCGACGCCCGCTCCACGCACCCTGGTGGCCGTCCGGCCGACGCCCGCTCCACGCACTCTGGTGGCCATCCGGCCGACGCCCGCACCTCGCACGCTGGTGGCCGGCCGGCCCACGCCTGCTCCTCGTTCGCTGGAGGCGGTCCGGTCGGCTCTGCCCCCGGAGTCTGCAGCCGCTCCAGAGACTCCGCCCCCGGAGACAGCAGCCGCTCCAGAGGCTCCGCCCCCGGAGACTGCAGCCGCTCCCGAGACTCCGCCCCCTGAGTCTGCAGCCGCTCCAGAGACTCCGCCCCCTGAGTCTGCAGCCGCTCCAGAGACTCCGCCCCCTGAGTCTGCAGCCGCTCCAAAGACTCCGTCCCCAGATTCTGCAGCCTCAGCCTCCCCTGAGGTCCTGGTCCCAGCGGCATTCCATGAGTCCAAGGGGTTCCGCCTTCACCACCGGCCTCCGGAAGGTCCGCGCCCCCGCCGCCGGCCTCCGGAGGGCCCGCGCCCCCACAGCCGGCCTCCGGAGGGTTCGCGCCACCACTGCCGGCCTCCAGAAGGGTGCCGCCTGACGTTCCCTGCTCCGCTCCTGGTAGCCCTCCTCCAAGCCCCCTCCTCCCACCCATCTTGGTGTTTGAGTTTAGGGACGTCAGGAGCCGTCCCTTGAGGGGGGGGGTACTGTCATGGTCTGTGTCTGTGTTGTCTGGTTCTATTTCATTTCTACTGACCGCCAGAGGCGGTGCTTAAAGCACCTGGATGTCCATCACGTGTACGTGTAGGTCGAGTGTTTGTATCAACAAAGTCACCTGTGACCTGGGTGACGTATGCCCTTGTACAGGAACAAAAGGCACGTCAACCCAGGGTTTGACCTCTTGCCATCTTCTCGGGTAAGGTAAGTAGGTCTTGAGTGAAATTAATGCTAATCGCGTGGAGTCTTGCAACCGATGGTTGGAGCTGCGAATGTTCGCCCTCTAAAGACTGCGATTAGCTGCAATTGAAGAATAAATCACCGCTGGGTGATCTGGCAAAAAAAAAAGGTGAGTTTAACAGGTTCTACTTGTGCCGTTTAAAGCGTTCACGCTTGATCGCGGCAGTAGTGGTGACAGGCTTTGTGTTATCAGCTCAGGTGTTCTCTCGCCTTACAGTTGATAAACTAAACGCAGTTGTTAAAGCGAGTTGGAAGTTCCTCTTTTGATTTATTACCGTTGTTAAAGTGCAAGTGGCGTGTTCGCGCTAAAACAAGCTATGATCACTGTTGTGTGATCACGCTTTTCCTTATTAGTCCTTGTATATTTTGGCTACGAGCCGAAGTTTGCCTTGAGGCATTTAAACAGGAACTTACTCCGTTCCATTCTATTGTTATATTCTTGTGTTGGTCAGTGGTTCAACAGGGCCTAGTGTTATTCCACTAAGGCTGCTGGTATAGTGCCGCTCCAATTAAATAATTATAACTATATACAATACAATACAATACAATACAATACAAATAGCCTATCAGTTCAGATGTTTTTCCGCCTTACTACTGAGAAGTGCCACTTAATTAAATAAGTATATAAATAATTGCTATTGTTTCGAAAATGCAAGTGGCGCTCTCGCCTTAAGGCATTTTTCTAATCCTACGACGGGAATATAACTCATTAAATTTGCATTAATAAGGCATTTAATGATACATACATAGATATAGCGCAATGTTCATGACATGCACTGATTGCCGGGCCCCTCTTGATCCAGAGGATGGCCACGATAGATGTCCCTCTTGCCTCAGTGAGGAGCACCTTAGGCAGGGACTGACCGAGCTGGCATGCATGAACTGCAGTTGCATGAGCCTAGCTGTGCGGTTGGAGAGGCTTGCCCAGCTAGAAAGCACGGTGAACCCACATCCACCCCTGGCACAGAGGGGCAGCGCCATTTCCCCTAAGCGCCGCAAACGCCACAGGCCTGATTCCCGTGAGGCATCTGCCAGCAAATGCAGGAAAGTCGATCCGCTGGCCCAGAAGGTGGACGTCTTGACCTCAGAGTTTGCAGATATTAAGACACTTCTCCTCAATCTGCAACAACCGGGTGCACAGCCTGCTAGAGTTCCCGCTACAGCGGCACCACAGTCTCCTTCGGGAATGCACCCTCCAATACTGTTGCCAGCCTGGGAAGTCCGGGATGAGGATGTACTCTCAACCAGAGCTTCGGAGAGTTTAGCTCTCGGTGGAGAATATGGCACGGAGGGAACGCAGGGAAGCCCCCTTTACTCTAATCCCAGCTCCCAGGGGACGAGCCATGGCACACTGAAAGGCTCAGTGCAGAGCCAAACATCAGTTAAGCCTACTATAAAGATGGCACTGGCACGTCTGGGGTTGGATACAACACCAGCACAGACCACTCCTCAGAGCGCCTTTTTCAAAAAGGCCCCGTCATCCACAGTTATTGAAGTTCCGCCCTCAGCCCCATACATTGAGGAGCTGCAGAGATGCTGGGCAGACCCCAAACGGTTCCTTCATCCTGCAGCGGACTGTAGGGCACTAGCCAACATGAGGGACGCGACGGCCTATGGTCTCGATCGCATGCCCAACATAGAGCCAGCTGTTGCTGCCCTGGTGCTGACACCTGGGGAGGCACTCCGGGCTGATGCTCGCTGCCCCCGGCCTCAGTGCCGCCTAACAGACGATTACATTGTAAAGAGCTACAGTGCAGCAGCACGTGTTGCACGGCTGGGAAATTCGATGTCGCATCTTATTCTAGCTCTGTCCCAGACATTGCAGACCTCTGAGGCTGACCCCTCTGTCCAGAGTCTGAGTAATAATAATAATAATAATAATAAATTTTATTTCTAGTGCACTTTTTATCAGCAGATCTCAAAGTGCTACAATGTTAAAAGAGGTTAAAACAAGGTAATGAACATTAGAAATACACTCAGTAACAATAAGACAAGGTTAAGATCAGTTCTTGGCTAGCAGCCATAGGCCTTTCTAAATAAAAAAGTTTTTAGGCCTGTTTTAAAAGAGTCTAGTCTCTGAGTGGCCCTTAGCTGGGTGGGGAGGCTGTTCCATAGCCGTGGTGCAGCCGAGCAGAAGGCTCGATCCCCCATGGTAGAGAGCTTGGTAGTGGGGACTTTGAGGAGCAGGGTGTTTGTAGATCTGAGGGTGCGGGTGTTGGATTGGAGGGTGATGAGTTCTTTAAGATATGTAGGAGAATGTCCGTGGATGCATTTATGGGTGAGTAGCAGAATTTTGTAATTGATCCGGGATGAAACAGGGAGCCAGTGCAGTGATTGAAGAATGGGAGTGATGTGCTCGTGTTTACGGGCTCTCATCAGGACCCTGGCAGCGCTGTTCTGGATGTATTGTAGCTTCTGGATGGTTTTGCCAGGAACCCCGATGAAGAGCCCGTTGCAGTAGTCCAGTCTTGATGAGATGAAGGCATGGACCAGTTGTTCTGCTGCTGGGAGGGATAGAGTGGGACGGAGTCTTGAAATATTGCGGAGATGGTAAAAAGAAGTTTTGCACAGGTGTTTTATGTGGTCGTTGAAGGTCAGGTGGGGGTCAAACCGAACTCCCAGGTTTGTTGCTGAGGCGGAGAGGGGAATGATCTGTCCGTCGAAGGTAAGTTGGGATATAGGTGAGGAGTGAACCTGATGAGGGGTACCAATGAGGAGTGCTTCCGTTTTATTGCTATTTAACTGGAGGGAGTTACTGGTCATCCATGCCTTGATTTCCTCAAGGCAGGAGGTAAGGGATGACAGGGCTGTGGAGGGGTTTGGGGCGGTTTTGATATAGAGTTGTGTGTCGTCAGCATAGCAGTGGAAGGAGAGTCCGTGTTTACTGATGACTTGACCGAGAGGAAGCATGTAGATGGTGAAGAGGATGGGGGCAAGGACTGACCCCTGGGGAACGCCACAGGTGACACGGAGCGGCCTGGACTCACATCCTCCGAGTGAGACATGTTCAGTTCTATTTGAAAGGTAGGAGTTGAACCACTGCAGTGCGTGATCTGTCAGTTGAATCGTGTTGTTGAGACGTTCGAGGAGGATGGTGTGGTCCACGATATCGAAGGCTGCTGTCAGGTCCAGGAGGATGAGGAGTGATGGTGACCCTGAGTCAGCTGTCATCAGAAGGTCATTTGTCACCCTGAGCAGAGCTGTCTCCGTGCTGTGTGCTGAACGAAAGCCTGACTGAAATTTTTCGAATAGGTTGTTTTGTGTGAGGAAGTCCTGGAGCTGTATGGCAACTATTTTCTCAAGTACCTTGGACAGAAATGGGAGGTTTGAGATAGGCCTGTAGTGTGCAAGGTTGTCCGGGTCCAGGGAGGGTTTCTTTAGGAGAGGACGAATGACAGCAGCTTTGAGGGCTGGTGGAACATGGGCGGTTTGAAATGAGAGGTTAACTACCTGAGTGATGATTGGGCTGATGATAGAGATGTGTGATTTGAGCAGGGGAGTTGGGAAGGGGTCTAAGCAGCAGGTAGTCGGCTTCATTCCTCTGATGGTTTTCTCGATGTAGCTCTGCTGGACCTCAGAGAAGCAGGGGAGGGAAGGCAGGCACCCCACAAGGTGGATCGGAGCTGGGGGAGAGGGAGAGGACGAGCCGGGCAACATAGAGCGGATGTTGTTGACTTTGGATCTAAAAAAGTCAATGAAGTTATTGCATCGCTCAACTGTAGCTTCAGTCAGAGAGGGTGTTTGTGGCTTCAGGAGGTGATTTATTGTGGAGAAGAGCTTCTTGGAATTTCCTGTGTTTGTATTAATGATGTTGGAGTAGAATGTCGACCGAGCATCTTTTAGGGCCTGGCAATAAATTTTTTGATGTTCACGGAAAGCCAGTTTGTGGATGGTGAGCCCAGTGTGCCTGAGTTGACGCTCCAGTGCACGGCCAGCTGTTTTAATTTTCCGTAGTTCTGGTGTAAACCATGGAGCAGAGCGTTGAAACGCGACCTCACGTGTCTTGACGGGGGCATGAGAGTCGAGAACACTGCTCAGAGAGGTGTTGTAGTGCCCCACTAGCTCGTCCACAGTTTCAGAGGCTGGGCAGGTGATAAGCTGGAGGTCTGCGGCCAGGTCCACTGGGACAATCCGTTTCAGATTTCTAAAAGTTATCTGGCGCTTGGGTCTGGAAGGAGGCAGCAGATGTGTCAGAGTCATTGAGACGACCTTGTGGTCAGACACCCCGAGGTCGTAGACCTCGAGATTCTGGATAGAGGCTGAATTGGTGATGGCCAGATCCAGGGTGTGACCTTTATTGTGGGTGGGAGCTTTGACATGTTGCTGCAGACCAAGACAATCCAGCAGGCTCAGAAACTCTACTGCCAGTGAACAGGAGGGGTTGTCAACATGGATGTTGATGTCACCAGTAATTATAATTTTATTTGACATGGTGCAGAGTGATGTGAGGAGGTCGTGTATTTCAGGGAGAAATGAAGAATTTGGTTTTGGGGGACGGTAAATTAAAAGCAGTGTCATGGAGTGAGGAGGTTTGCATTTGACAGCTAGACACTCCATGGAGGTGAGGTCGGGCAACGGAAGAGGTGAGAGTTCAAGTTCAGTCCGGTGGATAATAAGTAAGCCACCACCTCTGCCTGAGGTTCGTGCTCTCTCCCTGTAGCTGTAGCCAGGGGGCAGACTTCATTCAGCAGAAGGTGGTCCCCAGGTTTGTGCCATGTTTCCACTAGACACATGAGATCAAGACCTTTTTCTAAGATATGGTTATGTATGAACAGAGATTTCTTGTTGAGGGCTTGTGTGTTTAGCAGTTCCATTTTGATGGGAGACAGAGCTGGTGGTGAGTGTCTCTGTAGACTCCGCAGCACAGTGTGATCCACTCCGGATTTTCGATTTCGCCTAGTGCTGTTTTCACTACAAGTCCCTCCTCCGCCAGCATACTGATGACGTCGCCGGAGTGCGACGCTGTCACCTGTGGACCAGATGGAAGCAACCGTAGCAGGACAGTGCTGGGAGTAAACAAACCTTTTTCGGGCACTCCGATGGACGTAACGGGGTCGGCGTAAAAGTCTGTGCTGTCTGATGGCTGCGATGCATGTTGGAGTGGTGGAGTTGTTGAGACTCAGCAGCTGCAAGGCGGAGTATTTCAACATCGAGCCGGGTGCCGGTAGAGTTAGCCTGGTGCTAGTTGTTAGCCATGCCCAGAGTTGGAAAAATAGCCAGGTGGATGGAAAGCATTGACGCTAGCCGGGGATGGTAGTAGTCCTAGGCATAAGGTTAGCCACACCGAGGTACAGTAAGAGGCTGTGTCGTTGGAAGACCTCCCGGCAACACGGCAGCGATGGTCGGTCCGGGTGAGAGTCCCGTCGGCGGCAGAGCAGGAGCAAGAGCCGGTGTTCGGAGCGATGGCAGCAAATGGGCACAAAACTCGAGTAAAATCCAGGGATAAAAAGTTTTTGTAGGAAATAAAATCAGGTTGGTCCTGTCGTCTTCGCATAAGGATTACTG
Organism: Urophycis tenuis; assembly: GCA_036785325.1. NCBI lineage: Eukaryota > Metazoa > Chordata > Actinopteri > Gadiformes > Phycidae > Urophycis > Urophycis tenuis. The sequence continues at coordinate 15,943,306 of JAXIVH010000002.1, read as the reverse complement.
GAAGGATTGTTAGTAAGAACACATGAGTTTGGCATTAGTTTAGGGACGGAGAAGCGGCGAACAACAGACGCCAGCGTCCTCTCCCAATCAAGATAGTTATGAGTGACAGAAAGAGAAAAAACCTCACCCAAAATGAGTGACACCTCCTTGCAGACGTTTGCCTATATGACCAGGGAGTTGGGTAGGCTAATGGCCTCGTTGACCCAGACGAGACGCCAGATATGGCTGGCCCAGTCTCCACTGTTGGAACCATGCAGGAGAGCCCTCCTGTCCATTCCTGTTGTTCCAGGACAGCTCTTTGGCCCCGCCGCACAGCAAGCTCTTGAGCTTAGCCTACAGGTTACACAGGCCAGACAACAATTCGCCAGTCTGAGCCGTGAGGCTCCTGGCAGGCAGAGGCCCTCGGTGGTAACAGATATGGCTAGGTCTATGCCACAACAAGTTACCCGGCCAAGAGCATGGCGACCGCAGAGGTTTCGCCAGCCAGCCCCCTGCCAACCCCCTCGCTTACCACAGCGAGGCCAGGTTTCTGGCCGTCGCCACTCTAGATACCAGAGGGGGCGAGGGGGCAGACAATGACTGCTCCACCCCCGTGGTCAGGCGCTTCACCAACCAGCAGCTCAGGTACTGGGAAGCGCTTACATCAGACCCCTGGGTGGTTTTGACCCTGTCACAAGGGTACAACATCCAATTCCGACGTCGACCACCGGGGTTCCATGGGGTCAAGATGACCATTGTGAAAGACACAAACAGGGCTCTGGCCCTACGTCAGGAGATCTGGGCTCTCTTGAAGAAAGGCACCATCGAGCCATTAGACGGGCTTATACAGAACAGTGGATTCTATTCCACCTATTTTATCATTCCAAAAAAAGACGGCAGCCTTCGGCCTATACTAGACTTGAGGCGGTTAAACGCATATCTCAAGGTTTTAAAATTCCACATGCTGCGCACAACGGATGTGCTGCAAGGCATCAGACAAGGAGATTGGTTCACAACCATCGACTTAAAGGACGCATACTTTCACGTCCCAATCGCACCTCGGCACAGGCAGTTCCTTCGGTTTGCTTTCGAAGGAAGAGCTTACCAGTTCTGTGTGCTCCCATTCGGAATTTCGCTGGCACCAAGGGTCTTCACCAGATGTGTGGCAGCAGCACTGTCCCCACTGCAGGCCAGTGGGATGCGGGTCTTCCCCTACCTGGACGACTGGCTGATCTGTTCCCGGTCAAGTGAAGAGGCCCTCCGAGAATCAGCACTACTGGTCGCCCACGCTACCAAGCTAGGACTAAAGGTAAACCAGAAAAAGAGCTCCCTGTTGCCCAGTCAGCAAATACTCTTTATCGGCATACAGCTACACTCACGGCTTATGATTGCTACCCCCTCTCAACAGCGGGTCAACAACATCCTCCAACTCATCAGTCGTTTCAGGAGAGGCAGGGCTCTGACCCTCAAGTCATTTCAGAGACTTCTAGGTATGCTCACAGCGGCCTCGTCTGTGGTCCCTTTGGGCCTTCTATCGTTGCTGCCTTTCCACATCTGGCTGAACGATTTTGGCTTGCACCCCACCCATCACAGGTGCAAGCGGATCAGAGTCACTGCCAGTTGCTTCCCATATTTACGCCCATGGAGGAGAGAGACCTATCTCACCCAGGGTGTTCCCTTGGGGCCCATACCTTCTCGCAGAGAAGTGGTAGATAGGTAGACCGTGGCAGATAGGAGGATGCTGTCCAGGCTACGGACTATCATGGACAATGCCTCTCACCCTCTCTTTTCCAACCTAGCTCAGCGGAGGAGTACCTTCAGCAGAAGACTCCTCTCACCGAGATGCACCACAGAGCGACATAGGAAATCATTCCTGCCTGTGGTCATCAAACTTTACAATTTGTCACTGTCATCTGCACAATAGGTATCCATTCTTATTACATGACTGTCATTTCATTTCATTTCACTGTAATATCACTACATAACTGGTCATTTCATTTCACTGCATAACTGTCATTTACTACATAACTGGTCATCTGGTCATCTCTGCACAACTGGTTTTACAAAAATCTGACATGCTACATCCTTGTGTATGCTATTACCTCGTAGTGTATGCCTGGATGTATGTACATTTATGTATATTATCTTTTCTTTATGTACATTTTTATATATTTTATTACATAGGTTTATATTTGTACATAGGTTTATATTTTTATTTTTACATAGGTTTATATTTTCTACATAGGTTTTATATTTTACATAGGTTTCCTTTATATATTTATATTTTCTAACACTCTACTATAAGTAGAGTGTCCTCTTTTTTCTCCTGGAGTTTTGTTACAAAGGCAATTTCCCTCAGGGATCAATAACGTTTGTCTGTCTGTCTGTCTGTTACCACCGATGCCTCTCTGGCCGGTTGGGGAGCCGTATGGCAATGCAGGACTGTCAGAGGTCACTGGAGTCTTTGGCATCAGACACAACATATAAATGTATTGGAGCTGCAGGCTGTTCTGCTAGCGCTCAAATACTTTCTTCCAGTGCTGGTAGGGAAACATGTCATGGTGAGGACAGACAATACGTCAGTGGTGTACCATATAAACCACCAGGGGAGCACGAGGTTCAGACAATCCCTGAGGCTGGCCCAACAGCTATGGTTGTGGGCCTACCCTCACTTTCTGAGCCTGAGGGCAACGCATTTGCCAGGGACTCAGAACATGGCGGCAGATTTTCTATCCCGGCAGCACCCTCCTCCCGGGGAATGGAGGCTGCATCCCCAAGTGGTGGAAGCGACCTGGCACAGGTATGGCAAGGCAGAGGTGGATCTCTTCGCCTCACAGGCAACAACACACTGTCCCCTCTGGTTTTCCCTGAGGGAATCTACAAGCCCCTTGGGCCAGGATGCGTTGGCACATCCATGGCCAAATCAGCTGCTGTACGCCTTCCCCCCGCTGCCACTGATTCTGCACACTCTGGACAGAATCCTAAGAGGGAACCACAGGGTATTACTAATAGCCCCCAAATGGCCGGGGCGAGTGTGGTTTCCAATCTTGCACAAATGACTAGACGGAGAGCCATGGTGCCTCCCCGTGAGGTTGGACCTCCTCTCACAGCTGGATGGCCGAATCTGGCACCCGAACCCAGCTCGTCTACAGGTTTGGGCCTGGCCTCTGAAGGGCCAGAGCCATTGCTAGGTCGTGTGACCCGGCAGTCATACGGACTATCCACAGCTCCCGGGCACCTTCCACCAATGCGCTGTACGCCAACAGATGGAAGCTTTTTTGTGAGTGGTGCCAAGCACAAAAGCAGGACCCGATACGCTGTCCGGTACCGGTGATGCTCAGCTTTCTGCAGTCCCGTTTTGATGGTGGCCTTGCAGCCTCCACCATCAAGGTATATGTAGCCGCCATCTCAGCCAGGCACAACAAGGTGGATGGTGTGACAGTTGGGTCCCATACGCTTGTGACCCATTTCCTTAAGGGCGCTCAATGACTGAGGCCTCCTCAGCAAAGCCCAGTGCCCTCTTGGGACTTGCGTGTAGTCCTGAAGGCACTCTGTCAGTCCCTATTTGAACCTTTAGAGAGGGGGGAACTGAAATGGCTGTCTATAAAGACAGCTTTTCTCTTGGCCATGGCACAGCGAAAAGGGTAGGTGAGTTACACGCCTTGTCTGTTAGTCAAGAGTGCCTCTACTGGAACCCGGGGAACACCGGGGTAACTTTGTGGCCGAACCCTGCCTTTCTGCCAAAAACCTTTGCATCGTCCTACACGAACCAGCCCCTCAATCTGGCTGCTTTTGAGCCCCCAGCTCAGGAGGATGAGCAGGGACAAAGCACCTACCTGTTGTGCCCAGTGAGAGCACTAAGGGCTTATATTGAGATGACTGCAAAATTCCGCCAGTCAGACTCACTATTTCTTTGTCATTCAGGACAAAGGAGAGGGCACAGCCTATCCAAGCAGCGGCTGTCTCATTGGATCGTGGACACTATTACTTATGCCTATAGGAGCAGTGGCCTCCCGGTCCCTCAGGTCCGAGGTCACTCAACCCGAAGCGTATGCACATCGTGGGCAGCCCTCAGGGGTGTCTCCCTTTCGGATATCTGCGCAGCTGCATCTTGGGCATCAGCCTGCACGTTTGCCAAACATTATAGCGTTAATGTGGTCTCTCATAACCCAGTGGCAGCGGCTGTTCTTCCTACTTTCTCTCAGCTCACGTAAGGTAGGTATTCCTCGTGACTTTGTTGGTATAGGTCATCCAGGTGCTTTAAGCACCGCCTCTGGCGGTAAGTAGAAATGAAATAGAACGCTAGGTTACGAAGGTAACCGTGGTTCTATGAATTTCGGATGACCGCCAGAGCTTGGCAGTCACTCGAAATATTCGCGAGAAGATTGCCAAGAGGTCAAACCCTGGGTTGACGTGCCTTTTGTTCCGGTACAAGGGCATACGTCACCCAGGTCATAGGTGACTTTGTTGATACAAACACTCGACCTACACGTACACGTGATGGACATCCAGGTGCTTTAAGCACCGCCTCTGGCGGTCATCCGAAATTCATAGAACGACAGTTACCTACGTAACCTAGCGTTTTCCTTGGTTTGCTCTGTGTTCCCCCTTGTCATGGTCTGTGTCTGTGTTGTCTGGTTTTCATTGGTTTGCTCTGTGTTTCCCCTGTGTTCTGTTTCCCTCGGTGATTGCCCCATTGTGTTCACCTGTGTCTTGTTCCCTCACCTGTCTTGGGTTTGTAATTAGTCTTGGGCTGTGTCTCAATCCACGTACTTCCACGAGTACACTTCCGTAAGTGCACTGTGTGCACTATGTACTTACTGATGTAGTGCGTGAATTCCGTCTAAGAAGTACAGTCTCAAATGAAGCACTCCCGTTTTGCACTTACCGGAAATGACGATACAAGCGTTCGTTCCCATATTAGCATTCACGTATAAGCATATCAGCACAAACCGCTCACAATCGCTTATGACATCTGTCATACATCTGTCTAACAATAAAATGGTAATACATAACGAAAAATAACCACTTTTCGATTGATGTGTAACGTTATATCTTACATTTAAAAGGAGTGGTCTGGGCCAACGGTCCACAGGTGTCGTCCGCAATCTTTATCAGATTTTTTTGGAAAGAGCTGGCGTTCCCTCCCCTTCCGTTACGTAGACGAAATGGCGACCATTGAGGGTGAAAAGTGTCCAGCGTAGTACACTCAGCTTTTTGACCGTTATGAGTGCACCATCCGGGTACTAGCAGTGTACTGCGTCTTGCCGCAATTACCAGTGTGAACGCACTATGTACTCAAAAAGGGAAGTTTAAGTGCGCAAGTACGTGGATTGAGACACGGCCTTGGTGTATTTAAGTCCTGTCTTCTGTTCAGTCTTTGTCCGAGTCTTGTCGTCATTTGTCGTCGCCGTTCATGTGAGTTGTCATCCGTCTGTCTGTTGGTGTATCTGTGCTAAGTTTACAATTAAAAGAGCAAAAGTACTCTTGCCTGCCTCGCCTCTCTGAATTTGGGTCAAACCCCTCAGCAACTCCGTGACAGAAGACTCGGATCAAGAATGGACCCAGCAGAGAGGAATCAATACTGGGGCACCCGTTTGGCACGGGGGGGACCTCGGTCAGCCAGACGGGCCACCAAGCCTCAAAACGGGCCAGCTGAGGCCAACCCGTTCTGGGGAACCTGTCTGGCACGGGGAGGACCGCGTTCTGCGAGACGGGCAACCAAGCCCGCAGCTCCGCTGTCCAGCCAGGCCCCTGCGACTCACACTGAAGGGGAGATGATCACGCTGTTTGAGTGGGTCAGACGGCGGGTTGTCTTCCCTCACTACCAGGATGAGCCGCAGCGGCCTACTGTCTCCGCCGCTGGGCCGCAGCGCCCTCCTGTCCCCGCTGCGCCGCAGCGCCCTCCTGTCCCCGCTGGGCCGCAGCGCCCTCCTGTCTCCGCCACTGGGCCGCAGCGGCCTCCTGTCCCCGCTGGGCCGCAGCGGCCTCCTGTCTCCGCCGCTGGGTCGCAGCGGTCTCCTGTCCCCGCTGGGTCGCAGCGGCCTCCTGTCTCCGCCGCTGGGCCGCAGCGGCCTCCTGTCTCCGTTGCTGGGCCGCAGCGCCCTCCTGTCTCCGCCGCTGGGCCGCAGCTGTCCCCAGTTGGGGATGTCCGTCCGACGCCCGCTCCACGCACGCAGGTGGCCGTCCGGCCGACTCCCGCTCCACGCACTCTGGTGGCCGTCCGGCTGACGCCCGCTTCTCGCACTCTGGTGGCCAGCCAGCCCACGCCCGCTCCTCGTTCGCTGGAGGCGGTCCGGTCGGCTCGGCCCCCGGAGTCTGCAGCCGCTCCAGAGACTCCGCCCCCGGAGACGGCAGCCGCTCCAGAGGCTCCGCCCCCGGAGACTGCAGCCGCTCCAGAGACTCCGCCCCCGGAGACGGCAGCCGCTCCAGAGACTCCGCCCCCGGAGGCTGCATTCGCTCCAGAGACTCCGCCCCCTGAGTCTGCAGCCGCTCCAGAGACTCCGCCCCCTGAGTCTGCAGCCGCTCCAGAGATTCCGCCCCCAGATTCTGCAGCCTCAGCCTCCCCTGAGGTCCTGGTCCCAGCGGCATTCCATGAGTCCAAGGGGTTCCGCCTTCACCGCCGGCCTCCGTAAGGTCCGCGCCCCCGCTGCCGGCCTCCAGAAGGGTGCCGCCTGACGTTCCCTGCTCCGCTCCTGGTAGCCCTCCTCCAAGCCCCCTCCTCCCACCCATCTTGGTTTTTGAGTTTAGGGACGTCAAGAGCCGTCCCTTGAGGGGGGGGGTTCTGTCATGGTCTTTGTCTGTGTTGTATTGTTTTCCTTGGTTTGCTCTGTGTTCCCCCTTGTCATGGTCTGTGTCTGTGTTGTCTGGTTTTCATTGGTTTGCTCTGTGTTTCCCCTGTGTCCTGTTTTCCTTGGTGATTGCCCCATCGTGTTCACCTGTGTCTTGTTCCCTCACCTGTCTTGGGTTTGTAATGAGTCTTTTTGTGTTTTTAAGTACTGTCTTCTGTTCAGTCTTTGTCCGAGTCTTGTCGTCGCCGTTCATGTGAGTTGTCATCCGTCTGTCTGTTCCTGTAGCTGTGCTAAGTTTACAATTAAAAGAGCAAAAGTACTCTTGCCTGCCTCGCCTCTCTGCATTTGGGTCCAACCCCTCAGCAACTCTGTGACACCTTCAATACCATACAGCCTCATCTGTTAATTCAGAGACTAATTGACAACTTTAGTTTAGAGGGTAGTATTGTTGGTTGGCTTTTTGGATTTCTTGACACGCAGAACACAGAGAGTGAGAGTAAATGTACAATTTTCCGATTTATCTGTAACATCTACTGGCTCACCACAAGGATGTGTCCTCTCTCCTCTGCTTTACATACTGTATGCTAATAACTGCTGCAGCACAATTGAAAATCATCATATATTAAAATTTGCGGATGACACGGTCATACTGAGCCTGTTGAACAGTACTGAAACCTCCCATGGTCCCGTGGTTGATTATTTTTTAAAGTGGTGCCAGGATTCTTATTTCTGAATGTATCTGCATGTGTATTGACTTTAGACGCTCGCAGCTCCCGACAGCACAGTGATTGATGGACAGGATGTAGAAATGGTAGAATCCTACAAGTATTTAGGTACTATAATAGATAACAAACTGACATTTGAGAGTAACACTAACACGATTTACAAGAAAAGTCAGCAGCGTCTGTTCTGTCTTAGAAAACTCTCAAAATTCCAGGTTGATTTGTCCCTGATGACCATGTTTTATCGTTCTTTCATTGAGTCTGTGTTGACTTTTTCTTTCATTTGTTGGTTTTCACCTCTTAATGTTCTTAATAAGGTGGTTAATGTCTGCAGTAAAATAACAGGCACTGCTCTAGAAACTCTGCAGGATCTGTATAACAAACAGTTGTACAAGAAAGCATAATCTATCCTGTCTGACTGGTCCCATCCCTTGCATCAACAGTTTAACTTTCTTCCATCTGGTTCACTGCTCAGACTCCCACTTGCTAAAACAAATAGATACAAACATTTCTTTGTGCCTACTGCCACCTCTCTTCTCAACTCAAGGAGGAAAAGGTGCCTGTGGTGTTTTGTTTTGTTTTGTTTGATTTGACTGTTCTATTTATTTATTGTTGTATTGTGTACTTTATGTTTGCTCACGCTGCTGCACAACTAATTGCCCCATTGGGGGACAAATAAAGTGATTGATCGATTGATTGATTGATATCCCTTGTTTTAAAGGGATTGGGTATTGGTGAAAAGAAAACACTTGAGGTTGTTTTTTTCAGTTTTACTAAAATGCAGTTTCAGCAAAGATCACAGCACATTCAACTGTCAAAAGAAACACGACATGTGGACGCTGAATGGAGCGCGTCTGTCCCACGTCTGGCCTTAACGTGGCGCCGTGTGGTGCCACACACACGCCAGACACCTCCTCAGACACGCCTCCTCAGACGCGCCTCCTCAGACGCGCCGCCTCATATGTGCCCCTCCGCGTGACCGCGGTCTTCAGTTGGACGCCACGGTCTGGTCCACCCAGTGGCGCAGATGAGACACGCGTGCGTACACGGCTGGCGTGCGCACGTTGCAGTTGCTGGTGCCCCAGGACACGATGCCCACCTGGCTCCAGACGCCCCCGCGCTCGCACACCAGGGGGCCCCCCGAGTCACCCTGGAGAAGGAGACACCCATGTAACGTCAGATCAGCACCTCCATGGCCTCTGCTCCTTCTCCTCAGAGAGCTGCGCCAGCCTGTCTGCGTGGCAGCGCAGCCATGACTACCTGGCAGGAGGAGACTCCCGACGCTCCCGCGCAGATCATGGCATCAGAGATTCTGTTGTGACCCCAGTACTGCCGGCACTGAGCGCTGCTGAGCAGGGGCAGGGCGGTCTGCTGCAGGTAGCGGGGGCTGGCTGTCAACGACATGAGACGGACAGGTGATGGTCATGAGGACGGAGCGCTCTGTGATGGAGATGTGGTGCTGCAGCGGAGTGTAGGGCGCGTACGCCGTGACCCCGCGTCGACAGGGATGCAGCGCGCGCCACACAAGAACGACACGCTTCGTCGTTAGGTTCTAACGCACCCAAACAGCGACCAGGCAGCTTAAAGATGGCAACACTATATTATGCTCCGCCCCCTTCCTGTCTGACCACAACCCCTTCACTCCAGTGCCACAACAGACACACAAACACAAGAACAGCCTGTAGAACCCTGACCGCAGAACAATTACAGTAGTAGTCTGAGATTTAAATGTCTTCTTTGTGAGTCCTTTTGATGAGTCTGCCTTTGAGTCTGAGTGTGAGACGCGAGTCTCAGGAGCGTGTCTGACTCACAGGTGTGGCCGGTGCGGCCCCAGCCGGTGGTCACGCAGCGTGTGCCCTCGGGGGGGTTGCTGCTGGCGGAGGCCAGACAGACAGGGGACACGCGGGGGGACATCCTGGCAGGGGAGGCCAGCCTCAGCAGGGTGATGTCATTGTTGAAGTTCTGGCTGTTGTAGTAGGGGTGAGTGATGGCCTACCAGGCGGGGAGCCACAGGATCCAGACGGTGTGTTGGGACATAATGGAGGCTTTGAGTATCAAAAGGAAGCATTTGTTGGAGACAGACATGCCAGACATGTGGAGAAGCTTTGGTTACCCTGGCGATGGACACCACCTGGATCTGCTCACTGTTGGACTGGCGGTCATGTTCTCCCAGAATGACGCGGTGGCGCCCAGGGCTACAGACAACAAATAGAAGAACTATCAGTTCAGCAGGAGAGCTGGTAAAGAGAAAGAGCTGGTAGAGAGAGAGAGCTGGTAGAGAGAGAGAGCTGGTAGAGAGAGAGAGCTGGTAGAGAGAGAGAGCTGTTAGAGAGTGAGAGCTGTTACAGAGAGAGAGAGCTGTTAAGGCAAGGTTATGCTGCATTTATGCTTCCGCGTTGACGCAACGCTGGGGGGTTGCGGACCCTTTATGGACCCTTTACGTCCCCCTTGCATCCAACGCAAGGGCCTGACGTGCACCTCCCAAAAATCCTAGACGGGCGTTGAGGCGACGCGACACCAACGCAGCGGCTTTGGCTGTGATTTTTTTTCTTTTGGCTGTGAACTACATTCACTGGAGAATGCTTTTCCGGTTTGCACTTGTAAACACTGCTACTGTGTGATAAACGCTTCGACTGATTGCCTTTACTAAAAGAACCTTGACGAGGCATATCAGACAGACCCATGAGATTGAAAAGGCAGATACAGACTTGCTTCGCAACAACTTGAGAACAACATATTTGATCAATCGAAGAAGCAAATTAGTTGAATTCCCTGCCTTTGACATGATACAACAAACTCCTCAAGACATTATGCATGTAATTCTGGAGGGTACAGCTCCTTTGGAAATCAAGTGTGTGTTGCACCATCTTGTTCAGTCAGGAGTGATGGATCTGGACTCTTGGGTTTCCCTGATTCCCCTCTGGTGTGAGAAATAGGCCTCCTTGAACCCTGCCAGTTCATGCTGTGCCAGCGTGTCATATTGTTGTGTATTGTTGGGTTGTGTAACTACTCCCGTAACCGTATTTAAATAGGGAAAACGTGGAAGTGATTGGTCGCTTCTAACTTCACCCCCGTTTGGATCCTAAGGAATATACAGGGCCAAGCCGCATGCTATGGAAGTAGCACTGCACGCCAGAGCGATCAAGTGCACACACGAAAGCGAGAGAGGTATGTAACATCTCATCTAAGATCAGAGAAGAACGTAGTTCAGTATGGAAAAACGGTGGCGTTTTCCTTTATAATATAATAATTAATATAATAATTTGTTGCCTGTTCTTACCTGTCCATCTGATATGTACTGTAACTGCATGCACACTACTTTGTGTGTGTATTTGTATTCTAAAAGTAGAACAAGTCTCACTTTCGCCTTTTAACCTTGAGGCTGTCATGTTTTGTTGTGCTCCTGTGCATGTTTATATACCGTGTATGATAAATAAATATATACTGTTTATATATAATCAGTATAATAAAGAAGCATTTCATTTAACCAAGTCTGTCATTTCTTGTTAATATGATATAAAGATTCCACAGCTTTTTCCTTACTTCAAGAATTGTAAGAAAAATATTCTATATACAGAGGAAAATATTCTTAGCTGTATCAAGAAAAGTACACTATGACTTTGCTGGTTTCAAGAAATATAATGCCTAGTGCATGCCATTATTTCAAGATAATGCCTCTAATATTTACTTAATTCAAGAATATTTTTCAACATATTGAGAAAATAGGTCACATGTATTTAATTAGAATCAAGAAAAATGCACTTGTTATTAGTTAGAATACACTAATTCTAAGTTATTTGTGTGTTCCTTGAGATAAGATATTTTGACTTGTTTTGGAAAGTCTTGACAAGCCACATTTTCTTGTTCCATTGGCAGATAATTTAGCTATTTTTAAGCATAATACACCTAATTTTTATACTTTTTTTCTTGTTTTTGAAAGCTGGCTTTTTGCAGTGAGAGCTGGAAGAGAGAGAGAGCTGGTGGAGAGACAGAGAGCTGGTAGAGAGAAAGCTGGTGGAGAGAGAGAGAGCTGGTAGAGAGAGAGCTGTTAGAGAGAGAGAGCTGGTAGAGAGAGAGAGAGAGAGCTGGTAGAGAGAGAGCTGGTGGAGAGAGAGAGCTAGTAGAGAGAGAGCTGGTAGAGGGAGCAGCTCTACTCACGTGACCCTGCAGTGGGCAGCAGTGACGGCCCAGTACTGGTTGATCAAAGAGCCGCCACAGAAGTGGAATCCACTGGTGTCCTGATTCACCAACACATGTTCAACGGATCAGACGGTCAGATAGACGGTCAGATAGACGGTCAGATAGTCACGGTCAGATAGTCACGGTCAGATAAATGGTCAGATAGACGGTCAGATAGACGGTCAGAAAGACAGTTAGATAGACGGTCAGATAGACGGTCAGATAGACGGTCAGATAGACGGTCAGATAGACGGTCAGATAGATGGTCAGATAGACGGTCAGATAGACGGTCAGATAGACGATCAGATAGATGGTCAGATAGTCACAGTCAGATAGACGGTCAGATAGATGGTCAGATAGACGGTCAGATAGACGGTCAGATAGACGGTCAGATAGATGGTCAGATAGACGGTCAGATAGACGGTCAGATAGATGGTCAGATAGTCACAGTCAGATAGATGGTCAGATAGACGGTCAGATAGACGGTCAGATAGACGTCAGATAGATGGTCAGATAGTCAGATAGATGGTCAGATGGTCACGGTCAGATAGTCATGAATTTGTCATGAGTATTTTCATCTGACTGATGAGTGAAAATTAAAGAATGCGAGTGAATACAGGTACATCTCATCAAGGAGCTGTGTGTGTGTGTGTGTGTGTGTGTGTGTGTGTGTGTGTGTGTGTGTGGAGATAACATGCAATTACATGTTATTTTATAGCAATGATACAGTCCAATATTAAGATGTGAACACACATTTTCATTTAATTATTTTCAGGTTCAAACAAACCGTTTTCCTGTGTGTGTATACAATTTCCCTCAGGGATCATTAACGTATTTCTGTCTGTCTGTCTGTTGTCACATGCATGTGTGTATGTGTGTGTGCGTGTGTGCGTGTGTGTGTGTGTGTGTGTGTGTGTGTGTGTGTGTGTATGTGTGTCTGTGTGTGTGTATGTGTATGCGTGTGTGTGTACCTGGAGGGACACCTGCCAGGGCCAGGATCCGGACACTGCGTTCTGTCCGTTCACAATCTTGTTGTAACCACTAACCTGGGGCTTGATGGACGGCACCCCGCAGCCTGGAGACATCGAGACACCATCAACAGACCAGCACTGGTCAACACACAACCTGGCGTTCACCGTAACACAACCTGTCAGAGGCAGGGGTGGAGGCCGGACATCACTCACCCAGGCCAGAGGCCACCAGGGCGAAACAACTGAGCATCAGCAACATGACCACGGTGTAGACAGTGGTGTTCACCTTCTCTGGTCCTCACCCTGGTGAAGACCTGCTTTTATAGCTGCCCAGAGGCCATCCCTGTCATGTATTACACTCCATATGTTAGCTCAGATAACGATGGGAAAAAGCTGTGTGAAGCCAAGCGGCACACAGCTGGGGTAAGGGCTGGACAGACACGACTCGCAGAGCAGGAATTGCACAATAAGTCAACAGGAATACAAGCGCTTGTGGTGAAAAGCCGGTAGAAGTAGGAGCTGTACATGGAAGGAACACGTATGGAGAGCCAAGTGCTCTGTGCATATGGACAAACACCCAGAAAAGGAGTTTGGGGATTCTTTGTTTTTATTTACAGTGTATCTAGCTGCAGTATGTATTATGTTTCATTATATACTATGTATTACGTTTCATTATGTATTATGCCTAATGTGAATTATTTGTTTCTTGTTCAGTTGCTGTCAGTCACAAAAAGCATATCCTTGCGAGCCGACTACAGATCATGAGAGTCAGTGCAGCATCAGGATGAAAGAGTCACATCCCAGCGCACATCTGTATTGACTCAATGCTGACTGCCGTCCAGGAGACATCGTTGTCCCGCCTCTCGAAGACCAGAAGATGGCGGCGGGCCGGGTGGGCGCTGGCCTCACAGCGCTCAGTCGACTTCTTCGATGGCGGGGCCAGAAGAGGAGCCGGCCCCGGAGCCTCCCGGCATCCCGCTGGGCACCTCGCCGCCCTGGTACAGCTTGGCGAGGACCGGATTGCAGACCTTCTCAAGCTCTTTCTGCTGGTGCTCGTACTCATCTTTCTCAGTGGTCTGAGGCAGCAGAAGAAGAGGAGAGAGAACAAGGTCATTGAAAAAACGGAGACTAGGAGACGTCTGGACACATTGGCGAGGAAGAGCGACGACATGACAGCACTGGACGTGTCTCACCTGGTTCCTGTCCAGCCAGGAAATGACTTTGTTGCACTTGTCCACAATGGCCTTCTTGTCTTCTGGGCTGAGTTTGTCCCGGAGCTTCTCGTCCTCCACGGTGCTCTTCATGTTGAAGGCCAGAGATTCCAGGGAGTTCTTGGCGGTGACCTTCTCCTTCTGGGCCTCGTCCTCAGCCTTGTACTGGTCCGCCTCCTGGACCATGCGCTCAATGTCCTCCTTGGTCAGTCGCCCTGACCACGTACTTCACTCATGTCCCCTACCTACTTCACTCATTTGTGGTGGATTTGTATTTCATCTACTTTACGCATCCAAAGTAGATGAAACACAGTAGATGAAATACAAATCCACCACTGATTTGTATTTCATCTACTTTGGATGTGTAAAGTAGATGAAATACAAATCAAGTTTGCACTTCATTCCACCTTCGATGAACAGCCTAGCTTTGTTGGCATGATGCTGTTTCTAGAGGAGTGGGTGGGAGTAGGTGCTCAGCATACATAGGGGTGCAAACCTTTATCGTTGGTGATCGTGATCTTGTTCTCCTTGCCGGTGCTCTTGTCCACAGCAGAGACATTCAGGATCCCATTAGCATCGATGTCAAAGGTTACCTCAATCCGAGGGATTCCTCTTGGAGAAGGGGGAATACCGGTCAGCTCAAATTTGCCCAGAATATTGTTGTCCTTGGTCATGGCTCTTTCCCCTTCATAGACCTGATAGGGTTACATGAATCACACAGCGTACTAAGCATACTAAGAAGGATATCACAAGGCACAAACTAAAGATGTTCCTCAGGAGGTCTGTAAGGTCACCTGGATGAGCACACCGGGCTGGTTTTCAGAATAGGTGGTGAAGGTCTGGGTCTGCTTGGTGGGGATGGTGGTGTTCCTCTTGATAAGCACAGTCATGACCCCTCCAGCGGTTTCAATTCCCAGGGAGAGGGGGGTCACGTCAAGCAGGAGCAGGTCCTGGACGTTCTCAGACTTATCGCCCGCCAAAATGGCCGCCTGCACAGCTGTGTGATGCACAGAGTCTGACAGTGAGTATTTGGTTTTAAACATGAACATGATATGATAATGAAGAATATATATATGTATCTGGTTAGACAGAAAGACAGATAGACAGACAGACAGACATACTTTAATGATCCCTGAGGGAAATTGCATAAAGGTTTGATTTGGTTTGAATTGTTAAAGGACATGATAATACAGACTATATGCATATTGAGTAAAACATGATAATGATAATATAGAATATATGCATGTTGGGTTAAACATAATAATGATGGGATCATGTAAAGTATGTATGCAGCCACACCCACCAGCTCCGTAGGCTACTGCTTCATCGGGGTTGATGCTCTTGTTGAGGTCCCGGCCATTGAAGAAGTCCTGAAGCAGCTTTTGGATCTTGGGGATGCGGGTGGAGCCGCCCACCAGGACGATGTCCTGAATCTGGGCCTTGTCCATCTTGGCGTCCCGCAGGGCCTTCTCCACGGGCTCCAGGGTGCCGCGGAAAAGGTCCGCGTTGAGCTCCTCAAAGCGCGCCCTGGTGATGGAGGTGTAGAAGTCGGCGCCCTGGTGCAGCGAGTCGATCTCGATGCTGGCCTGCGTGCTGCTGGACAGCGTCCGCTTGGCGCGCTCGCACGCTGTCCGCAGGCGCCGCGCCGCCCGCTTGTTGTCCGTGATGTCTTTCTTGAACTTGCGCTTGAACTCGGCCACAAAGTGGTTGACCATGCGGCTGTCAAAGTCCTCGCCGCCCAGGTGGGTGTCCCTGGCCGTGGACTTCACCTCGAAGATCCCATCCTCGATGGTCAGGATGGACACGTCGAAGGTCCCCCCGCCGAGGCCGAAGATCAAGACGTTGCGCTCGCCGCCGATCTGACGAAGAGCCACAGGGTCAGCGACAGGTCATGCTACATACGTACGCTAGACCTTCTGGCAACACGGACGTGGTACCTTCTTGTCCAAGCCGTAGGCGATGGCCTCAGCGGTAGGCTCGTTGATGATCCGAAGGACGTTGAGCCCGGAGATGGTTCCTGCGTCTTTAGTGGCTTGCCTCTGGGAGTCGTTGAAGTAGGCAGGAACCGTGACGACAGCGTTGGTCACAGGCTGGAAATGAGAGGCAATGGCTGAGCAACGGCATCACTGACAGTAAACAATGGACTTCAACTGAGAGATTGTGTCCCCAAAACACAGAGAGCTGTGAGAATCTACCTTTCCAAGGAAGGCTTCAGATATCTCCCTCATCTTGGTGAGGACCATTGACGAAATCTCCTCAGGGAAGAAGGTCTTCATCTCCCCCTTATATTCCACCTCCATCTTAGGTTTCCCTGCATCGCTAACAACCTTGAAGGGCCAATGCTTCATGTCTGACTGCACTACGGGGTCATCAAACTTCCGGCCAATCAGACGCTTAGCATCTGTAGTGTTGCAAAGACCAACATCTATTTTGTGCGCTCAAATTATAATATTATGATGATCATAACAATAGTACTACTGCATATACACTTTGTGTTCACTGTTCATCTACATGTGTAGTATTTATGGGTATTGCTCTGGTGCTTGTCATTGGGATATTGCCAAAAACAGTATTGACAGGATTCATGGCCAACTGGTTTTTGGCAGCGTCTCCGATCAGCCTCTCGCTGTCGGTGAACGCCACGTAGCTGGGCGTGGTCCGGTTTCCTTGGTCGTTGGCGATGATCTCCACCTTGACGTGCTGGAAGACCCCCACGCAGGAGTACGTGGTGCCCAGGTCTATGCCCACAGCTGTTCCTTTAGACATCTAACAGGGGAGAGCAGGGCGTCCTTACTCCTCCACACATGTCTGTCTACTCTAAATGATGCCTACAACGCGCGCACACGTCTTCACTTATCCGTGACATGTATATTCTACGCGCAGATCCAGTGACACGTGGTACTGGAAATAGCTGTGGCCCGAGCAGGTGCAGCGCCCTGCAGCCAGCGGACCTCCGCACAGCATGGGGGCTCAACGTGTGGACCGAGCCCCCGCATCACATGAACGTTCATGTGTAGACCACTCATTTGTGGCATTATTGTTCGTTCATACGTTCAACAATCAACTTCAAAAACGACATAGAGAGGGTTTTTTCTTTTAATCCGTGTGAAATCTCTTGCGGCTTTCACGAACCGGATGATGCGCACCTTTTTTATCAGCTCCATGGCACGGTGTGGTTTCCTGACGATTTCCTGTTGTTTCAACTTGTTTCGACAAAAATGCATTAGATTAATTAAAATATCTACAACTGGCAATAGTGCTTCTTTATGGCAAGAACACAAGGCCAGCATCGTGAAAAGCAGCCTGGTCCTGCCCTACCAGAGGAACGTCAGCAGCATGCACAATGTTAGGCTTTAAAAGTAAACTTGTTGAAGCAGCAAGCCACAACAGGTTATGAAGCCAGAATGACACGAGAGGTTACCTCGGCTTTTCAGGGGTGAAACGTTGAGAAGATTGATTTAAAGAGTATTATTTACAGTGGTGCCTGAGCTCACTGGCTCCCTGTCCTCCGCTGTGCGGAGTGGCGGGCGTCTCCCCTTCCAAGACTCGGCAGGTCAGGTGACCCGGCCTGGTTGCCAGGACAGTCCAGCAGGACATTCAGAATGTGCTAGAGCACTGTCACTGCCAACTTCGTATTACTAACTTCTTAGTAGTGTAACCTATATTACTCAGACAGTGACATATAATTAAAACCAACTAGACCAATGTATTATTTAAAAAGTATATATTGTACCAACTTACATAATTACAATCAGAATATTGGGGGGAAACAATGAAAAACCAAAGCAATAACAAACGCATTGCAACATTCACTTTGCAGAAGTGGATGGTTCCTTTGAAAAACCACAGCCGCTGGCTTCTGCTCTGCCTCCACATCCTTTCTGAGAATGCAGCTCATGCGAGGCTGAAGACACCCACAGCCACAGGGTGTCTGGCTCTCCCTCAGCCAGCTCCACTACCACACACAGCCCTACCACAGACAGCCTTCATCTGACACACTTTGTGAGCACAACCTCCGGTTCCCTGGTTCTGCGTGGCCCGGCGGTCCCAGCCGGACTGATTCTGGTTCCGGAGGCCCGTGACGCCCATCTTGGAAGGCCAGTGTTACATTTGACACCGAGTAGTCAGCAGCTGGTGCAGAACATCATCTCTGTAGCTGAGGAGTTACAGGCTCCTAAAAATATAAGTCCTGCAGGCTGGGATTTACACTAACATAAAGTACCACTCTGTAGTCTAGGAGCTATACTGATATATATATATACTGTATATATTAGTATTATCAAGTTATACTTGTACACACACATATATATATATATACACACCATATAAAAGTGCCTTACACATAAGATATATATACTTATAATAATAATAATACAATTATTGTTGTTATGTATTCTAATAAGTGATTATGTCATTGCAGACATTTTCAAGGCAGGCAGAATAAATCCCTGAGTGTTTAAAGACCTAAACTAAGAAGTTCAAAAGAATATGCTACCATATACAGTATATCCTATCAGATATCCCTCATCACTTCATTAACAGTGTAAACCAAATCAGACTTGATGTGATATGTAGTGATAATAATTATAATTATAATGATGTCTCCATCTTATCAAGAAAAGAAGCTACGAAGCTGACAGAAGAAGTCCTCTTTGTTCTCCCAGCAGCCATTGCTGAAGCCCCAGGCACAGCGCTGACAGTATCTGTACAGATGTTCCTCTGCCTTCTGCAGGATGCTGTTCAGGTCCAGTGTTCCCTGGAGGCTGCATGACAAAAACAAGGGCGTGTTAAAACTGCATTCCTGCGCACTTCCCGACCGTGTGCAGGAGCGTGTGGACCGACCGGCTGGTGAACTGGAGGAGCTCCACATCATCCCGGCAGCCCAGCAGAGACTCTCTGTTGTCGATGAGGATGGTCGCGCAGATGAAGAGCTCAAAGGTGAACTCTGGGTTGACGGCTCTGGGCGCCGACGCCGGCTCGCCCCCTGCCAGGGAGAGACAGTGTGAGGCCCGCCAGGGAGAGACAGCGTGAGGCCCGTGCCCCGCCAGGGAGAGACAGTGTGAGGCCCGTGCCCCGCCAGGGAGAGACAGTGTGAGGCCCGTGCCCCGCCAGGGAGAGACAGTGTGAGGCCCGTGCCCCGCCAGGGAGAGACAGTGTGAGGCGTGAGGCCCGCCAGGGAGAGACAGTGTGAGGCCCACCAGGGAGAGACAGTGTGAGGTGTGAGGCCCGCGCCCCGCCAGGGAGAGACAGTGTGAGGCCCACCAGGGAGAGACAGTGTGAGGCCCGCGCCCCGCCAGGGAGAGACAGTGTGAGGCGTGAGGCCCGCGCCCCCGCCAGGGAGAGACAGTGTGAGGCCCGCGCCCCGCCAGGGAGAGACAGCGTGAGGCCCGCCAGGGAGAGACAGTGTGAGGCGTGAGGCCCGCCAGGGAGAGACAGTGTGAGGCCCGCGCCCCCGCCAGCAGGGGGCGGAGTGCCTGCTCCTTTCTCACAATGCTGGAGCAATTTCAAAAACTGTTGTCCGGGTTAGAATCTCAGACCCAACATGAACTGCCCCAGGTTATACATCCAGATTTATCCTTTAATATCGTATATGAAAATAATCTTAATCAATTTAGTCCACATGTTTTGTGCTGTGCGAGGGGAGAAGGTTCAACAGTCGAGGAGTGAGGATGAAGAGGATTGAAAAGGAAGGAGCCAGGGCAGGTACAACAGGGACCCTCCAAGGAGTCATCTCACCTGCACTGCCTTTCTGCGCCAGCCGTTCCTGGAGGTGTGCTCGGCTCACCTGCTGGGAGATGAGCTCCAAGTGATCACAGCTCAGGATCTCAAACAGACGCAGAGCATCACTGTGCTCAAACTCTCTCTGGAAACCTAGCAGGAGCCACCTGAGAGCACACACACAGGGTTAGGGTCAGGGGTCAGGGGTTAGGGGTCAGGGGTCAGGGGTCAGGGCGGCATGTGAACAATACCTGTGACAAAACGTAAAGCTCTCCTTGCCTTCTGTGACCATGTGGTCGTGGAGCTGAGGGTCCAGTTCCCTCAGTAGAGCGGCTGCCAGCTCTATAACACATTCAGAACACACAGGAGGAGCTGGTTCACTGTCAGCTCTACAACACATTCCGAACACACAGGAGGAGCTGGTTCACTGTCAGCTCTACAACACATTCAGAACACACAGAAGGAGCTGGTTCACTGTCAGCTCTACAACACATTCAGAACACACAGGAGGAGCTGGTTCACTGTCAGCTCTACAACACATTCAGAACACACAGGAGGAGCTGGTTCACTGTCAGCTCTACAACACATTCAGAACACACAGGAGGAGCTGGTTCACTGTCAGCTCTACAACACATTCAGAACACACAGGAGGAGCTGGTTCACTGTCAGCTCTACAACACATTCAGAACACACAGGAGGAGCTGGTTCACTGTCAGCTCTACAACACATTCAGAACACACAGGAGGAGCTGGTTCACTGTCAGCTCTACAACACATTCAGAACACACAGGAGGAGCTGGTTCACTGTCAGCTCTACAACACATTCAGAACACACAGGAGGAGCTGGTCAACTTGTCACCTATTTTCCTATGGAGGCCGTCGGCCCTGAAGTCCTTGGAGAACTTCTCCATGCAGCAGGAGAAACTCCAGAACGTGTCGACCTCCGAGTCCAGGACCTCCAGGAACCGGCTGCACAGGTCATTCATCCCCTGGGCGTAGCTGACCTCTGACCCGGCACAGCGGGGTAAGGGTCAAGGTTAGGGTCAGGGAACACAACGCAATACAGCATACGGTTGGTAGACCAGAATCTGTTGGCTCTCTATAGATGAAACACCATGCTGGTCCTTGTGAAATCGTGGATGGTGAAATCTGTCATTACACATGGCTCATGCAACTGCGTTGTGATATACAGATTTCCCAATCCATCCCATCCTGTACATGTAGCTGGGAGGCAAGTCTTCCCAAAACTGCAGCGCAAGCACTCTTTCTCAACAGCAGCTGTTGGGTTTCATTCTGCTAGAGCCAGCGTGGGCCATGAGTATGAAATAAGACGCCAGTGTTTTTGCTCACCTGGATGAAAAGCAGCGTAGGTGATGAGAATATCTCTCAACACCAAGAGGTTACCAGAACCTTCGCCCCTAGGAACCAAGTGCAGAGTTAACATGGATTCTTACAAATGGCTCCTCACATTTATTCATCATCAAAGTTAGTCAAAACATGCTCCTGTGTGGGCTTTTGAAGATCTTATCAAACCCTTGAGTTCAAAGTTCCCACGCTCGGTTCCTTGTACTCATGTACTTACTGTCTGTCCTCTCATCTTCTGTACCGTCCTCTCTTGACCTCTGTCCCCTCTCCTCTGACCTCTATCCTCTCTAACCCCTGTCCCCTCTCCTCTATGACCTCTGACCTCTATGACTCTTGTCCCCTCTTCTCTGACCTCTCTCCTCTATGACCTATGTCCTCTCAAACCCCTGTCCCTCTCCTCTATGACCTCTGACCTCTGTTCCCCGCTTAAGGGAGTGGTGGGACGTCTGAAATGCAACCAGACAGGATGAGGAGATGGGCTCTGAGCTTCAGCTCCAGTAGTCTGGATGGGCAGCTCATGAATACCTCAAAGACCTCCTTACCCCTCACTCATCCACCCGTAACCTCCGGTCCCAAAACACTAACCTCCTCCATCAGCCACGCACAAGACTCTGCACCATGGGAGACCGAGCATTCTGCTGCCCCGCAAATCTGGAACTCCCTCCCTGAACACCTGCGGAAACCCCAGTCTGTGGACACTTTTAGAAAAGGCCTTCAAACCTTTTTATTCAGACAGGCGTTCTTAAATTGCTCTTAGATTTTCCCTCATTTTACTCTGCCTTTCAACTCCTTTTAGCTGTTTTTTAATGTACTTATCTCTTGTATCTTATCTTCTTTTTTGCTGCTGATTTTTAATGTGTTCTTGCCCTTCGTGTTGTTTTTTTTCTCTTTTGGTTTCTGTAGCACTTTGAGATTCTTTTATGAAAAGCGCTTTTACAAATAAAATGTATTATTATTATTATTATTATTATAAGACTCTGGAGCTGCTGAACCCAGACGCTCCAACGATCTCTAGAGCCCTCATCAACCCCCGATGATATCACTGCTAAGACAGACAGACAGACAGACAGACAGACGTACTTTAATAATCCCTGAGGGAAATTGCATTCGTTACAATACAATACTCCAGTGCAAAAGGAAGAAGAGACAGACACTCTACGTAAAGTAAAGTGTTAGAATATAAATATATAAAATAAAATAAAAAATAAAAATAAAAACCTATGTAAAATAAACCTATGTAAAATATAAACCTATGTAAGCATAAGCAGCTGAGACTCACAGGAAGTAGGTCAGGTCGCGATCAGTTCGCGGCACATCCTTATCAATGATCCTGATGGCCTCTTGCAGTTCATCCAGGTCAAAGGTCGTCCGCTCAAATAAAACCTGGTCGGGGTCAGAGATGAACCCACTGTTTGTATGTAGCACTGGATTAATTCACTCCATGCTTCACAGCACTGCAAACTATGTAACTAAATAAACAACTTCAGTAGGGAAAACAAGTTCAAATGCCTGCTGGTTTGTTTAACAATTACCCTCAACAAACCGTAATGCACTTCAGGCAAACAGCATGCAAATATATCCTTCAGACCAAGTCAGACACATCACAGAGATATGTTTTGTCAAAGCAGGATCAAAACTAAAATCATTAATGTGTGAATGACCTGTGCCTGAAGTTGGAGGAATGACAGCCGATCTCCGACCTCCGACCTCTGCTCTAGAGTCCGACTCTCGGCCTCCGCGCATTTCTGGTCGTGGTATCTCACCGCGTCTTCCAGCTCAGCTGGGGGTCACAGAGCATGGGACAGGTCAGCATGGGACAGGAGGTCAGCATGGGACAGGTCAACATAGGTCAGGTCAGAATGGGACAGGTCAACATAGGTCAGGTCAGAATGGGACAGGTCAACATGGGACAGGAGGTCAGCATGGGACAGGTCAACATAGGTCAGGTCAGAATGGGACAGGTCAACATGGGTCAGGTCAGAATGGGACAGGTCAACATGGGTCAGGTCAGAATGGGACAGGTCAACATAGGTCAGGTCAGAATGGGACAGGTCAACATGGGTCAGGTCAGAATGGGACAGGTCAACATAGGTCAGGTCAGAATGGGACAGGTCAACATAGGTCAGGTCAGAATGGGACAGGTCAACATGGGACGGGTCAGTTTACCGTCTGTGCCGTTGAGATGCAGCCGCACGGCTCCAGGAACCAACCGCTGCCACTTGCTCTTCATCACCTGGTAGCGCACAGCCAGCTGCTGTGCCAGCAGGGGGCGCTCCGCTGCGGTGGAGCTGCACGGGTACATGCCGAACAGGAAGCGCCACACCAGGCCGCGCTCGCAGGGAGACACGCCACCTGCAGGCAGAAAGGGGAACTCACGCTCTGGTCATGGAGGATGAGGAGCACGTCCCTAACACTGTGGTCCACACACACACACACACACACACACACACACACACACACACACACACACACACACACACACACACACACACACACACACACACACACACACACACACACACACACACACACACACACACACACAGGTTATTATACAATACTTTGTTTAGGGATTGTTTGTCTGCAATACAACACGTCACTGTGGGGAATAATCAATGACTCTTCTGATGGTGAATGATACACTCCATGCCGGGGGTTAGTTCATATGTGTTTTTGAGACTGAAGTTGCCTCAAGTCAAAAGAATGTGTGCATGGGACTGAGGGGCAAAGGAAGGGAGAATGTCTTTGTTTCCACACCACCGATCACAGGGGATGGATTCAGCGTGATGCTGAGCTCACAGCTTGCGGTCAGCTGGTCCCATGGGGTCTTAAGAACAACAATATGGAGGCCATCTCATACCAGAAGGTTGGTTACTAGTTAGGAGGAATTGGAATACTGTCCCAGGTTATTATCAGACAGAATCATAGTGTGTGTGGTTATCTAATGTACTTTACATACTATTTCACCTTCCAGATGTACCTGAAGCAATAAGACCATATTTTACAATTAGTTAAACTGTATGAGATGCTAACTTTATCATACACAAACTATCAGATACCAACTCAACTGTATTCAACACTACATGCACTCCTAGGCCTACCACCGGGAGCAGCTGAGAGCCACAACTACTGAACATTTACATTTACATTTAGGGCATTTAGCAGACGCTTTTATCCAAAGCGACTTACAAAAAGTACATTTTTCATAAGAAGGTGAAACATTTCATTGCTGCTTTCAAGCATTTAATTGCATTTCAATTGAACGACGTGACGGCCTTCAGGGAGAAACGCGTGTCCCCTTGTGTTCGGAACACAGTGCAGCGTCTGTACAGCTCGGACCTGAGGCAGTGGATCACGTGGGGATCCAAAGTCTTGCCTTTAGATCAACAATGGCAGTCGATTCAGAGCTTTGAGCATGAGCTGATCTTTAACCAGGGGATTGTACACGCACAAATATAGCTCATTCCATTAAGCTTTGCGTCTTCAACTATGATTTTTGGGAATAATAAACAAATTATATGTAAAGAAGACTAATAATGTTTTAGAATTGATACATTGTACATCATACATGTAGGCTATAGAGAAGAACTTGTAGTGTACATATATTTGAAGGGAACATTTCATTTACCATTTTTTAAGATGTGCATCCTCAGCCTTGACTCGTCGACTCTGCCCTCGGCATCCATGACCCCGGGGAGGCTGAGAGGAGACACTGATGGGGCAGGCGAGCAGGCAGCCCGCAGATCCCGCCGTGCACACCCGTCCGAGGGGCCGATGAGGTCCGAGCTCTCCGGCCTTCTGCTCTCCTCTTCGCCTCTCCGCACGGTCCAAGTGTGCGCGGAGCTCAGGTCTGTCGTGTCAACGCTTTCTTCGTCGTGCGCCGGCGAGGGGAGCTGCAGGCCAGGTGGGTGAGCCTGCAGGCCTACCTGTGGACGGGCCTGCAGGCCTACCTGTGGGTCGGATTGCAGGCCTACCTGTGGGTCGGATTGCTGGGGATCCATTCTGCTGCGCGTTAAGAAGCAGACGCTGCCCGGACAGCAGCTCCCCACTCCCCGCTGTGTCCATAAAACACACTGTGCGGTTCTTCACCTTCATATACAGCCTCAGGACTCAGCCGCCCAGCTGGGACTGTTTACCCTCATCTGGAGTCATATGACGGGAAAGTGAGAGAGGCTGGCCTCCGGTTTGACTTGTGCTCAAGTTGAGCTTTTCAAATGATTTTACAGTGTGGTGCGCCATCTAGCGTTTTGACGCGAGACAGCTTCGACATTTGCCTCGGTGTCCGACCATAGATATCCGCTGATTATTTTTCTTGTTTAATTTTAATGAGCTGTGGACACATGTCTTATCTGTGCATTACTGCCACCATCTGGTCTGGAGTGTGGATCATTAGATTGAGCAGTCTTCAAGACCGTTCAATCTAATGATCCACAGTTTGATCTGAAGACTCCTCAGAAGACGGCCATCTCTCTGATGACGTCATGGCATGGTGCACCCTATTTCCCCAACCCATTGGAATGCTAAAGTTGTCTAGGTCTGCAATGATCTGATGTTGACTTTTTCATGTTCATGGATCACTTTGATGAAAGTGTGGATGAATGAAACTTTGCACAATTAGTTGAGAAAGTGAAACCCTGGCTGTTGTTTTGGGGGGGGATAAGTACCAGCCAACAGTGTTAGTGTTCAGGAATGTGAGTTCCTATCTTCACGTTAGTTCGGTGAGTAACTGGAAGCATGAATTGAAAAACCCTTGCCCTTCATTGTTTCGGTGTCTTGGACATGATCATATCCTTATACCTTGTGATGAACACATTAAATATTGTGCATGATAACCAGAATGGTACCAGAGGTGTGCCAAAGATCTTTTGGATGATTTGAAGGCTTTGGGTTCATGTGTTGCATCAACAGTTTCAGCAGGAGGGATGTTTCAGTGGGTGTTTGTGGTTTTTATTTCAGCTCAAATCACCAACATAATTTCAGGCTCTTGGTTAGTTTATGATGTTCTGTACTCTGGACTTTGAAAGGGTTGGTGGTCTGACAGAATACGTGTTGAAACATGTGACAGCAGGTCCAAGATGTTTTCATTCATTTGTTACACAAAAGCACATCATGCATTCCTCAATTATTATACAGTTTTGTCAAAGGCATTTAGCTCAGTTGTAAATGGATTTTGATTGGCAAATTCTTCTTCTTCTTCTTCTTCTTCTTCTTCTTCTTCTTTTTCTTCTTCTTCTTCTTCTTCTTCTTCTTCTTCTTCTTCTTCTTCTTCTTCTTCTTCTTCTTCTTCTTCTTCTTCTTCTTCTTCTTCTTCTTCTTCTTCTTCTTCTTCTCCGTGACGTCACCCATAGGCATTCTTAACAGCGGAGATTAAGCCTTAAAATTGAGCTTCTGGGCGCCGCCATCTTGGACATTTCAGTCTGTGTTCTAAGCCCGCCTACCTCCAGCCAGACCAATCAAAGCCTCGAATCCGTGAAGGTCGTGCCGTGATGACAGATGACAGCTGCCAATCAAGTTGACCACGCCCTTAATTATTCATAAAATAAATCCTTCTCTGTGCATTAAAATAATGGATTCTAAAAAAATTCACCCCCCTCACAGTTGTCATGGACTCGAACACTACTGAAAGACACCAAAACCGTTTTTTGAACCAGGCTGTAAACATGTTTATTTTGGCTGTAAAGTTGGACATTTTAACATGGGTGTCTATGGGAGTTGACTCCGTTCTGCAGCCAGCCTCAAGCGGCCAGTCGAGCAACTGCAAGTTTTTGCACTTCCGCATGGGCTTCATTTTTCAGCATGGAATGTTGCCGCTTGGTACACACTGGTGGGATGAGGTCTTGCCAGCCTTCGATGACCAGGAGTGGTACAGGAGGTTCCGGATGACAAAGGCTACATTTTTGTAGATCTGTAACGACCTGGGGCCGCAGCTAGTGCGACGAGACGAGACACACCGATGCGAAACGCAATATCAGTGCAGAGGCGTGTAGCGGTCACCATATTCTGGCTCGCATCTGGGGACTTGTTTAGAACTGTTGCCAATCTCTTCGGCCTCAGTCATTTTTAATTCTGTCCTTGCTCCACAGTCCTATCAAGGAGGGAGATTCCTCGCTACTCCAGTTAGATTTACGGTCAGCCATGCTCAAGTAACAGCAATAATAACCGAAAAACTAGGGGAAACTTACAGTTTTTACAATAGAAGTCTTCTTCTTTTTCTTATCAACGCTGTAGAAAAAGAGGTAGTCGAGTCTGAACTTTACAGGAAACGAGATATAACTTCACACTTTACAGACAATGTTTCCTGCAAGGGTTCTGCTTTCATGTTGCATGTTGACCTGTTAGCAAAATGTTACGGTCGCGGCTGGGGTTAGGGTTAAGGGCCTGGGGTTAGGGTTAAGGGCCTGGGGTTAGGGTTAAGGGCCTGGGGTTAGGGTTTGGGCCTGGGGTTAGGCTTAAGGGCCTGGGGTTAGGCTTAAGGGCCTGGGGTTAGGGTTTAGGGCCTGGGGTTAGGCTTAAGGGCCTGGGGTTAGGGTTTGGGCCTGGGGTTAGGCTTAAGGGCCTGGGGTTAGGGTTAAGGGCCTGGGGTTAGGGTTTAGGGCCTGGGGTTAGGCTTAACGGCCTGGGGTTAGGCTTAAGGGCCTGGGGTTAGGGTTTAGGGCCTGGGGTTAGGGTTAAGGGCCTGGGGTTAGGGTTAAGGGCCTGGGGTTAGGGTTTAGGGCCTGGGGTTAGGCTTAAGGGCCTGGGGTTAGGGTTAAGGGCCTGGGGTTAGGGTTAAGGGCCTGGGGTTAGGGTTAAGGGCCTGGGGTTAGGGTTTAGGGCCTGGGGTTAGGGTTAAGGGCCTGGGGTTAGGGTTTAGGGCCTGGGGTTAGGGTTAAGGGCCTGGGGTTAGGGTTAAGGGCCTGGGGTTAGGGTTAAGGGCCTTGGGGCGAGGTTCAGTGGAGAGCAGGTCCAAGCACCTCTACAATCTAGATTCTAGACTTGATGATAACTTTTTGAAAAATCAACACGACATTAAATATTAAAATCAACAGTACAACATTAGTAAGAAACTTAAATCATTACATTTTAATTAAAAAAAGTGAATGAATAGATACTCTGAATGAATGTATTTTTTGATGGATCCTTCCTCATACATACATACAAAAACGCATACAAAAAATATTTTGATGATAAAACATTGTAACAGTTTTTAACACAGTCTTGTCATCATGTTTCACATGTTGGCATATACTTGGTCATCCACCATAGTATGGATTTTCTGTAAAGGACAAACCATGAGATCAAATAACATCTTATTCTACATCATGGAATGACATCATCAGTACCACATCATCTGAACAAACCTTTGGGTGCCTGTAGATGTTCTGCCGTTTCTGAGTGTCAGAAGGAGCCAATGTGTTCCTATCTGTGATTTGCTTTCCTTTTTTCCTTTTCCTGGAAAATACACAGTAAATAAGTTGTCTACTTATTATCTGACTACTATCAATATAGTAGTCATAATCAATTGTATTTTATTTTAATTGTGAATGAATGAATGCGCCAACTTACCGTCTAATTACGAATGCTATCAACACTGTAAGCAGCAACCCTCCTGTCGCTATGCCAGTAAACATGAGCGCTTTACCTGTAAATTAAAGTACACACAACACACACACACACACACACACACACACACACACACACACACACACACACACACACAGATGTTAACTCCTGAATTCAGAGACATTAACTCCATAATGTAGAGGAGATATATTACTCCTTAATGCAGACGTTAACTCCATAATGTGCAGTAGAGATGTTAACTCCTTAATGCAGACGTTAACTCCATAATGTACTGTAGAGATGTTAACTCCTTAATTCAGAGACATTAACTCCATAATGTACAGTACAGATGTTAACTCCTTAATGCAGAGACATTAACTCCATAATGTACAGTACAGATGTTAACTCCTTAATGCAGACGTTAACTCCATAATGTACCGTAGAGATGTTAACTCCATAATGCAGAGACGTTAACTCCATAATGTACAGTACAGATGTTAACTCCTTAATGCAGAGACGTTAACTCCATAATGTACAGTAGAGATGTTAACTCCATAATGTACAGTAAAGATATTAACTCCTTAATGCAGACGTTAACTCCATAATGTACAGTAAAGATATTAACTCCTTAATGCAGACGTTAACTCCATAATGAACAGTAGAGATGTTAACTCCTTAATGCTGAGACGTTGACTCGTACCGTCGCTGGGAACCTTCAGTGTGTGTGTGGTGTTTCCCAGGCTGTTGCTGGCCTGGCAGTAGATGTGATCTGAGGACCACAGGGCCGCCCCACCTCCCACTAGCGTTGCTGTGGTGACGGAGCCCTGCGTCTCCGCCACGGAGCTCAGCGGGAGGCCGTGGGCCCAGGACAGATGCACGGTGGCGGGCGGGTTGGAGTCCACCACGCACACACAGGCCGGCCTCAGGGAGGAGCAGCCGGACGTCTGGAAGACCTGCGGCGGGTCTGCGGAGACCAAGCAACCATATTTAGCCCTTGCCCTACACTCACACTGACGTTTTTTAGACAGAGCCTTGGCGACGCGCTACCATTCATTTCCAATGACAGTGAGCGGCGGGCGACAAGGCGAAGCGTGTGGGCTGCAATACGCGAGGGGGGCGGGGCAAAAAATAGAAACGAATCCTATTTGATGCAAATGTTGAGTGAAAAAACGCGGCGATTTTTTGCGAAAGCCAATCCAAGCGAAGGAGGCGTGGCGGCCGCGCAAATTCAGAAAATAATCCAACATGGCGGACCACGTTGGCGAGAGATAGGATTATGGATATATCTAACGAATGTGACTTTACCCTGGTATGTGCTTCAAAATCTGTCGAGAAATAAATGTTGTTAAACCAGAAAACGTCATATTTTTTCAACGTCAATTGTTTTCAAGCTGACAGGTTTCAATACTATCGCTACAGAAGCGCCACCGTGAACAAGTCCACCGAAAACAAATGGGTTCCGCCTGTTTTAAAAATCTGTTATAAATGGGTGAACAATTTATTGTCGCGGTCTCATGCCATCCTGTTATTCCACTTAACTTTAGATGACTATAGGAATACCAACATTAAATGAGATGCATGGAAGAAGGTAGGAGAGGAGATGGGGTTGACTGGTATGTATCATAGAGTATGCATTTTAGCGGCAATAGATTTGATTTGACAAACGCAGGTTTGCTTGCAACATTGAAGCCATAAACAATAACTGAGTGGAGGGACATTCTTGATAGTGGCACTTCCTAAAGTAAACTAACAAGCACAGACACGCCCCCCGGAACGCCCACCAGGCGAATATCGCAGAGCACAAATAGGCTCGGTCGCCCGTCAGTGTGAGTGTAGGGTTAGTTACGGCCTGATGCTGTTGTCCTAGTGATTGGTCCAACTCTCTTCCCTTGTGCCAGAACATTGGAGTTTGAACCCAGAACCTTTTCGGCTGGCGCCAAAAGGCAGAACGGCCTCATCTTCATCAGTCTTCTTACATGTGGCGTTGACCCTGACGGGGCCGGACTCCGCCCAGCCCTGGCTGTTGGTGGCCTGGCAGCCCAGGCGGCCGCTGTGGCGTGAGACGTTGTGCAGCTGGTAGCGCGGCCCCCTGCGCAGCAGCGTGCCGTCCTCCCTGGTCCACAGGTAGCGCTCCGGGGCCGGGTAGCCGTCGCTGACGCACCGCAGCTCCAGGGCCCCGCCCTCCGGCACCCCGGGGGGCTGCTGGACCACCACGCTCCGGGGGGCGTCTGCAGGGGAAGAAGGGGAGGGACGGGGAGGGGGTGAGGGAGGGGGTGAGGGGTGAGGGACAATGAAGGGGTGAGGGGTGAGGGAGGGGGTGAGGGAGGGGGAGGGGGTGAGGGGTGAGGGAGGGGGTGAGGGACAGGGAGGGGGTGAGGGGTGAGGGAGGGGGTGAGGGACAGGGAGGGGGTGAGGGGTGAGGGAGGGGGAGGGGGTGAGGGACAGGGAGGGGGTGAGGGACGGGGAGGGGGTGAGGGAGGGGGTGAGGGGTGAGGGACAATGAGGGGGTGAGGGGTGAGGGAGGGGGTGAGGGACAGGGAGGGGGTGAGGGGTGAGGGAGGGGGAGGGGGTGAGGGACAGGGAGGGGGTGAGGGACGGGGAGGGGGTGAGGGAGGGGGAGGGGGTGAGGGACAGGGAGGGGGTGAGGGAGGGGGAGGGGGTGAGGGAGGGGGAGGGGGTGAGGGACAGGGAGGGGGTGAGGGGTGAGGGAGGGGGTGAGGGACAGGGAGGGGGTGAGGGAGGGGGTGAGGGACAGGGAGGGGGTGAGGGACAGGGAGGGGGTGAGGGAGGGGGTGAGGGGTGAGGGACTGGACCCGGACCGTGTGGCGCGGGTTCTGGACCGCCTGCCATGGGCCCACGAGCACTGTTGGTTTGAGGGTCATCTGGAATATCTTATTGCATTTTATTGGATTTGATTTTAATGCTGGGATCCCCCAGTCAGAGCTGGCTGATGTGGCCCGGGAAAGGGAAGTGTGGGGTTCCTTGCTCGAACTGTTGCCCCCGCGACCCGACCTCGGATAAGCGGTAGAAAGTGAGTGATTATAATGCATTTTATGGAATTGCCAGTTACTACTTTACTACTTTAGTTTTTTTTAGTCTACTTTAGTTACTACTACTACTCAGAAGCCGCAGAGGAAACACGAAAGGAAAAGAGAGGTTCAGCACTTAATTCCATTCATTTCCATTTAGTTTGGTGGACTTTATTTTGTGTAATTGTGTGTGGTTTGGTTTGGCTCACAGGAAGTGCATACTGCCAGCCACTTTCTTTGTTCTTTGGTCACTTCCTCTGAGATGAGATGAGATGAGATGTAAATAAAAATGATACTGTATAATATTTTCTTCTTATTTGGTGTTAAAGTACTTGGTGTTGATGTGATTCTTTAGAGACACAGCCGTACATCTGTTGGATTACCTCAGAACAGTACAACCTCTGAAGCATTAAATATGTCATGCAAAATGTACGAAAAACCATGTGACCCTGACAATGAATGACTCACACAGACAGACAGACAGACACACACACACACACACACACACACACATAAAGACATCAGCAGTAACTCACGCTTCACAAGGAGAACTCGAGAGCTATTGGAACTCTCCCCCTCCTGGTACTTCACTGTGCACCGTAACGTCTGGTCGTGGAGGTCTCTGGTGAGGGTGAAGTCCAGCAGAGACTCAGCCTGCCATGCACCATCCTCACGCTGGTGGGGCTTGGAGGTCTGGAGTCCAGAGTGGGACCAGGTGAAGGTGGGAGGGGCCGTAGGACAGGTGTGCACAACAGAACAGGAAGCGGAGGCAATGTCGTCCACTTTGAGATCCTTGTCCACTTCAAAGATGATTGGTTCAGGGGTGACTGTGTCCGTGGCAATGAAAATACTAGTTATTAGTATTGGTTCTCTCAGTGAATAGGGATTCATTTTGCTTCTTTCAGCGATTATTGATTAGTGTTGGTTCTCTCTGTGATTAGTGATTAGTGATCAGTGTTGGATCTCTCTGTGATTAGTGATTAGTGTTGGTTCTCTCTGTGATTAGTGATTAGTGTTGGTTCTCTCTGTGACTAGTGATTAGTGTTGGTTCTCTCTGTGATTAGTGATTAGTGTTGGTTCTCTCTGTGATTAGTGATTAGTGTTGGTTCTCTCTGTGATTAGTGATCAGTGTTGGTTCTCTCTGTGATTAGTGATTAGTGTTGGTTCTCTCTGTGATTAGTGATTATTGATCAGTGTTGGTCCTTTCAGTGCTCAGGAGCAGGATCTCTCAGTACAGGATGATGGAGCACAAGAAGAAGGCTTATTTTTTATGAAAAACTAATGAGGTTCTACAAAGTTCTGTTTGAAGCTGATGATATCAAACCTCAACCTCATGGTACACACAAATCCCACTCACACTTACCTTTCACAGCAACAGAGACCATCTTCTCCTTGAAGGAATATGAATTGTAGTTGTTGATTTCGATCCTGAAGAAGAAGGGCCCCTCGTCTCCTTGGCAGACAGGATGGATCTCCAGGGTGCAGTCCTTCCTGTCCAAGGCCCCCAGGAGCCGGGCCCGGCCCTGGTACTTCCCCGCCACCAGAGAGCCTCTGGAATGGAACACCACCTGGTCCGCCGTGTCCATCCACACCCCCGTGAAGTCAGAGCTGTTGGTCGGGGCAGAGGGCGGGTAGTCGAAGGAACACGGAATCACAACACAAGAGCCCAGCAGGCCGGGGATGGACCCTGGGACCACCACGGACCAGGAAGACATGGCGCCTGCAGGAGCTGAAATAAAGACCACTTCATATATATATAGAAATAGAATAGACGCACAGAATCGGTATAAGTAATCAGTGTAATAATATTTACACACACAATAAGTGTCGGTAGGCCTATATCTAATATGCTGTATATACAGTATATATATATATATATATATATATATATATATATATATATATATATATATATATATATATATATATATATATATATATATATATATATATATATATATATATATGTGTGTGTGTGTGTGTGTGTGATTTTTTTTTTAAATGTCTTGTTTTTCTGGTCTTGTTTTTGTTTCTTTGGTTTTTCTGTGTGCACTAGCTCTGCGGGAGCACCTTTCAAATTTCATTGTACACCGTATAATGACAATAAAGACTATTCTATTCTATATAATATGTAAACACAAAATGAGAGTCTGTAGGCCTACCTCTAAGACAGAGGCAAATGATGCCCAGGAGCCACGCTGCACGGTGCATCGCGTCCAGACGCAGATATGAAGTGATAAGAGAAGAATAGAGCCCCACTCTGAATAACCCCCTTCACTTCCTACTTTGATCATCTTTTCCGTATTATATTCATCATAGCCACAGGGGGGGGCAGGGGTATTGGTCATTGAGCTTGGGCTTGAGCCAACCCAGAAAAGGTCTAGCTTCGCCACTGATTTTCATGATTATTATGCTTTTTTAATTTTATTTGACGACACAGAGATCCGGGGCTATAGCCTCGAATGCCCAGGTCTAACGACGCGCCTGTTCCCAAACTTTTACCCAGGATTTTTGTTTTATGTTGGCGTTGCTCACGCAACGCGCGCGTAAAGATATATGGTGCACAATATGTCAGAACGCATATTATCTGATAAAAACCCTCCTTCGGCTGGTACTCAGTTGACAGGCTGTCACCCAGAATACTGCGTGTGCCTTTTCCCCCCGCACGCTCTCGCGTGAGTGCTGCGGCGCAATTCCATGGCATCTTTGCACAATGTACAAAGCAAACATTGGTTTTATCACCAGTTAAAGTCAGTGGCGGCTGGATATTTTTTTTTTTTTGGTGGGGCTGGTGTGCCAACAGATTTCCGCCTAATCTAGCATAAGCATTCAAATGAACAGTCAGAAAATGGCTACAGTTCCATAATAATAATTAAATTTCACAGTTTCCAGTTTCACATAAAAAGTAACAATTTACAGCTATATTAGACGTTATGTTATCAAATACTGCACAATGCAATCAAGAGATAAATTCACAACAAGGGTAGCCTATGTGTGATAGCGTGCACTTAGGAAGTAACTATATAGGTACTTGATTAGTTTACTGACTTTATTCAGTCTCTTCTAACAGGGGGTACAGATTAACATGTTATCACTGCGAGGCACTTCTAAACCTGCATATGACACTACTGATCAACTGATAACCCCCAGGGTCCACTGTACCTCCTTGAGGCATGGGGTAGTACTGCAGGTAAGTACGGTAAGCAGGTATTCAATATACCACATCCCTCCCCCCTTAAGATTAAACTACTCAGGTGAGCTTAAACACTTTTGTTTTCAAAACTGCTCACAACAACATACTGTAACACTGTCATTTACATTAAGGCATATGCTTCATGCTAAGGTTTACCGGTCTTTTTTTATTTTTTATTAGGGACCGAGCCTGTGAAACAGGACGAAGGTCCCTATTGAAATTGGTCCGTTTGTTATTATTAGGGACCGAGCTTGTGAAACAGGACAAAGGTCCCTTTTGTTTTTGATGCGTTTATTTATTATTAGGGACCGAGCCTGTGAAACAGGACGAAGGTCCCTAGGTCCCTATTGAAATTGGTCCGTTTATTATTATTTCAGGGATCTTTGACGTTGATTTGCACTATCTGAACATATGCGAAAACTCAATTTTTTTTGGCAAAGTTTTCAGACCTGGTGAAAAATTATATATTCTATGCGACACGTTAATGTCTCACCTATAGGTGGCGCTATTTAAAAAAAACCCTGTAATGTTAATAACTCCTGCATACTTTGTCGCACACTCAAAATCTTTATATCCACACATGCGGGCAATCATGCTGTCCCTCCTGATGTAGGCCACGCCCATTTCCGCCATGACTTTTTTTGGGCTACAACGCAAAAACGCAAAAAAGTGCGTCCTAGACATCTATTCCATGTGGCTTTCGCCGATTTACACGAAACTCCACATGTAGCATCTACATTCTGTATACTGAAAAAAAGTAATCGGAAGTTTATTGAAATTCCCGAAGATAAGCGTGTTATAGTGCTATATAATTTTTTTTAGATGTGTACATTTTCCGTAAAAAAAGTAAGTGGACCATTTCTCCACATTGCTATGTCCGTTCAACACCAAACTTGGAGCCCTACTTCTGTGTACGTTCTTTATGCATCCCACAAAATTTGTGGTCATTGCCACCAGGTGGCGCTCTTTAAAATCAAGAAGTTTATATCTCAACATTGGCAAGGGAGATTTAAATGAAACTTGGTATGCTGCTAGCCCATGGCTCCCTGAGGCTTGTGTCAAAAGGAAGAAAAAATTCTGCCATTGGATGGCGCTCTAAAGGCAGTGTAAAAAAAATCTTTACCTCGCTGTGTCAACTAGTTGTATTGTCCCCTGTCTTCCTTTTCGGGCATAAATCGCAAAAACTAAAAAACAGCGTTTACAGCCTCAATCCATGAGGCTTTCTCCGATATGCACGAACCTTGACATGTAGTTAGGGACCGAGCCTGTGAAACAGGACGAAGGTCCCTTTTTTTTTTCTTCTTCTTCTTTCAGGGATCTTTGACGTTGATTTGCACTATCTGAACATATACGAAAACTCAATTTTTTTTGGCAAAGTTTTAGGGCCTGGTGAAAAATTTTATATTCTAGGCGTCACGTTCATGTCGCGCACTAGTAAAGCCTCTAGGTGGAGCTGTTTATGCGCAACCTGTAACGCCTATAACTTCCGCAAAAATTGGCGCACATTGAAAAACATTACATGTCCGGATGCGAGCAATCGTGCTGCACCTCGCTGTGTCAACTAGTTGTATTTCCGCCTGCCTTTATTTTCGCGCAAAATCGCAAAAACTAAAAAACAGCTTTTACAGCCTCAATCCATGAGGCTTTCTCCGATATGCACGAAACTTGACATGTAGCACGTCCCGACTAAAATATGGAAAAACACCATATAAAGTATGTTGAAATTCTCTATATTCAGCGCGTTATAAACTTTTTAGATTTATCAATTTTATGTAAAAACAGGAAGTGGACCATATCTCCACAATGCTATATTCTTTGGACACCAAATGTTGGTCCCTACCTCATAATATGTCCTCCATGCAAGCTACAAAATTTCTTGTCATTGCCACTAGAGTGCGCTCTTTAAAATGAATAAGTTTATTCCTCCATATTGGCAAGTGCGATTAACACAAAACTTGGTAGACAAATACCTCATGGCTCCATGAGGCTGGGTTTAAAAGGACAAAAAAATTCGGCCACGGCATGGCGCTCTAAAAGCAGCGTAAATCACTGTGAAAACACCGTAATAGCTATGAATATGAAATTCACTGGACACGTGTAAAGTGCTGCCAAAAGCTCACATACCAAAAATCGTGCTTGTTGTGGTTGTAGCGCCCCCTACAGGCTTTAAAAACAACAGCCCCGACACCACGTTTCACTTACATGTATGAAACTCGGTAGGCACGTTAATCAAGTCCAGACCTACAAAAAAGCCTCTTGGACCCATACCCCTCAACCCACCGGAAGTCAGATATTTGCCTTCAAAGTTGCGAAATTTTGCGATTTTCGCATCATATTTGAACGAACTCCTCCCAGGGGATTAGCCGCTTGTTATTATTATTATTTTTTTACATAACACATGACATCAGAATGAACTAGGAAGGTGGGTAGACTACCAGCCTTCCAGTGATTCCCAGAGCGCATTCTTGCTCTTGCTTGAGGGGTATCACTCTAACTGACAAAGTCTCTCAGGTAAGCAGGAGCCTGTCTTGTGCGCTCAGAGCGGCGCTGTACTGGTGACGGGTCTGCTCTCCCGTCTGGCGGTTCAGCAGGGTGAACCTCAGCTGTCTCGGCAGGCTCAGGGACTTCCCCCTCCGCTGAAGCAGGGACCGTTGAGTCTGCAGACTAGGGCTGTCGCGGTTAAGGAATTTCTCCTGCGGTGAGTGAGAGCGGCTCAACACCGCGGTGTGCGGTGATGTCGCCGCCCCCTTAAATGAAACGCTAAGCGAGCAATGTTTTTGTTAATTGGGCTAATAAATTATAAATGTCTAAACTCACAGTATAGTAATAGTAATAGATACATACAAATAAAGCGTATTATTATATAATTATAAAAAGACATGACAATGTTATATTATAACACTTCTTAGTTTATTGAACTGTTGTTCAGAAAAATCAGACTTTTAACGCTAAATCTTCCAGTGCAACAGCATCTTAAACATCACAGCTGAAATGAAAAAACAAGCGCCCGTCTTTTAAACACAGGCTTTAAGCTGTACGTATTTATACCTGGGCAATGTTCTTGTTGCGCGCGAGAAAAACCAGCATTTGAGGTACCCTTTGAGGTTTTAGAGATGATCGGAGTGGAGTTACAATATTTCCAGCGGCACTGAAAACTCTCTCCGATTGTGCGCTTGTTGCGCAGATGCACATGTATTTGCGGGCGACTTTGGAGAGAAGAGGAAATCTCACTACTCTATCGTTTGTTACAGGAGTTGGAGTGGCCTGCAAGGAGGTCACCCGTGGGTGTTGGTGGTGGTTCCTGTTGCTGTGTGCGTGTGTGAGTGTGTATGTGTGCTTCACCGTGTGCATCAATTCTGTCTTCACCTGTGTGGTTTGGAGTGATTACTTAAACTGACCCCTCTCCTTCGGGATTGTGGTCTCTCTTACCCCTTTTCCACCGAGGCGGTTCCAGTGCTGGTTCAGAGCCAGCGACAAATTTCGAACCAGTTCTTAGATTTTCCACAAAAATAAGCCTGGCTCCAGCTCTGCAAAACAGGTTCCACTTTAGCACCGATGCTGGACCAGAAACAAGAACCGGAGACGTCGGATGCTAGGGGCGGGGTTATCGTGACGTTGTAACGTGTATCATGACGACCGACGATGTAAGGGCCGATGTCCATATAGCGTTTATTTCTAAGCGCCAGCGCTTTTTTTCATTGCTATTTCAATGAGAGCAGAGCGTATGCGATCGACTGCGGCTGCATAGAGAAAAGGCGTCGCCTCCAGCGTCTTTTTTTCAGCGCTCCGCTTGCTTTTAGGCGGCCGCTTCGAGCGCTTCGAGTTGAAAATAGTTGAACTTTTCAGAAAAACGCTGCAACGTCACCGCAGCTTTTTTTTTGGACAGCCAATCTGCTAAGGGAAAGGTCACCACTGTCTATGACGACGACTCGTCTATGACGCCGACGTCATCAAACACAAATAACGAACTATAAAAATAAAAAATAAAAAATAAAATAACGAACAGTGGCACAATACAACAAGTAGAACGACAAAAAAATAAACATAGGCTACTGTGATAGCTAGCTAGAGCATTGTTATGTCATGGTTGTTATGGAAACAAAACCCAGCGCTTGCAGCGCTTGCTGGGCGCTTCATACAAACGCTAGTGCGGTGCGCTCCTCAGCGCTGTTCTGTTGGAAAAAGGCGCTATATGGACATTGGCCCTAAGTTCTTAAGTTCCTAAGTAGTCCTCCATTGTTGTTGTTAAAGCTACATGTCAGCAGCTGTCGGGTTGCTAGGACAACATGAGCGCATACAGTGACGTAGCGACGCTGCGCTACTCTGGCTCTGTGGAAAAACGAGCTGGATGCAAAACTTGCACATTTTGCATCTTGCACAATTCTTACATCTATTTTTTTATTTTTATATCTACACCGCAGCAAGACTCTGGTACAATTGCACTATTCATCTACTCATCTACCAACTGCACTGTCCACCTCAATGATGACTACCATGTATGCTCATCTACCAACTGCACTTCATCTCACTGATGATTACTAGGTATGCATATAGGTTCTCACTTTTCACCGATCTGACTTTAAGAGCTCGCATTTAATTTAATTTAATTTAATCTAATCTAGTCTACGTAAATCTATTTATTGTTTATTGTCTATAGTCAGGTTTTTATTGCACTCATCTATCCCCTGTACTGCTGGTCACTGTAAATTTCTCCTAAGGGGGATTAATAAAGGAATATCTTATCTTATCTTATCTTAATCGGCAGGTAGCACCAACACCGAACTGGAACTAGCACCAGCCCAGAACCAGCACCTGGTTCGTGGTACTGGAAAAGGGGTATCTGTGGCAGGCTCCTTCTCCTGATCTGTGTGTAGTCTGATAGTGCAACTCCAATACCATTTACATTTTATCTGAACAACCTTACCTGTTTAAAATAAAAAGAAATATATTTTTGTGTAACTCTGCCTCCGTCTCCTGTGAAAACGAACCTGTGTCCTTTCAAACATATGTAGCACATGGTGCGCCCTGATACAACAAAAATTGAGTTCCCTGGCTCAGAAACAAGGGTGGCGTTGTCAGCACTCTTACAATGTAATTCATTAATTAGCCTATGATACTGCCACACATTGATGGAACTCACGCCGGCGCCCCCATATAGCCGCGCTGAAACGTCCAGCTGTGCACAACACCTAGGGCACCTCTGGGCGCCGTGCTGATCCGTTTTGACGCTCATTGGGCAGTCATTCAAATGTTATCAGTAGTTGATATAGTGGTTTACAGCTCTTGTGTGAACACAGGAGTAATAATCCTTTACGCCTGTGATTTTTGTATCCAAGCTGTGAGCTTTTCCCTTCCCGACGCTGCACAATCCCCCCGCGGCCCGCTGCACTACCCCGCTGACAACTGACCGCTGTTCAATGGAAACTTTGATCTTCAAAATGAGTCGTATTAATGTTTATTTCACTGCGATGCTTTTAGTGATGTGGTACTAGCATGGCGTTTGTTTCCCTGTCCTCTCTCTTCTGTTTAGCTTTCCAGTTGGTCTCAGGCACTAAAACTGAAGAAATCACCAGTAAGTCTTCAGTTAGAGGTGGTAGCTGGAGACGTAGGCCAGATGTAGGCCTTTATATTGATATCTCAAACGCCACATGATTTATTAAAGATTGAGGAACTGGTGGGCTAGATGCATTGTAATAGTTCAATGTTTAGTCTAATCCGACATCTGTTTGAGGTTGTGAGAATAACTTTGAGACGACCGCACCCTGACAGTGTTGTGGTCCACAGCCCCCACCACCACACGGCCATTTTGGATGGAAAATGTGCTAAACTCTGATGTGGTTGAATGACTGAGTTTTCAGCAGCTTATATATATATATATATATATATAACAGGCAACCAACCCATCACACTGAGCTTTGAGCTAATCCATCACACTATTTCACTATCGATTTTGTTCAACTGCACATAGGTGTACTCCCAGATTCCTTTGGAACCTCATATAAAACATTTTCGATAATTTTACATTGAGTGTTTTGTATATTGGGGTGGAAGCTGCTGGCCCCTGAACCAGTGGAATGGTAGCACCCACTCAGTGACTCCCTATGGGTCACTCATAACAGCTGCTTCTCGTGAC